>JAQGBQ010000344.1:0-24769 GCA_034698485.1 Vertagopus arboreus | reverse complement strand
ACCTTGCAGTTTAATTAAATAATTTAGTGTCTCTCGTTACACGGCGAGCTCTTTTCAACGTGTTACTACGTTTTATTGTACAGGTTGTGGCTGTAGCTATACTTTTTATCTCTGTATAATTTTAAATGCAATATAATTCTACTTAAATTCTCATTATTAAATTAATCACTGTGTTATACAAAACTATTTTGTAATAGTCTTTCCATGAAATTTTAATAAACTGTACACACATGAATATACAATACTTAAATTATGGGGAAAAAATATTTGCAAGAAGGAATGATTGTCATTTATGCAATAGATTGAATTTATATTCGTTTTTTTTAACAATTGCTTTACCGTGTATAAAAATGTTCATATCAAGTCCTGCATTATGTATGTAAGTGTAAATAAATAATTTACTATTAACTAAAGTGTTTTAAATGTTTTTTTATTTGCCAGCAATTGATATTTATCTATTCAAAAATATTCTTTAACTCCTCCATACTTTGGAATATATTTTCAAGAAATCTTTTCGATGAAGTTCTGGAACAGGAGTGTTTGGAAGTGACGTGGAAAAATATTTTATGATCTGATGGAATCATATAAGAGACTCCATAGCCTTCAGGTGAAACACAGCCGAATCCTCCTCCAGGCGAAACCTTTAAAAAATAGAAATAAAAATAAGGTTCAAAAATCCTTATTTTTTTGCTTCTGAATTATTTCTGTACCTTGTCATCAAACAAAGGTAGATTTCTACTGGGTAGATTTTGAATTTGTTGCTGAGGCTGCTGACTTGTTGACAAGGTCCAGGGACGTCCAAGTACATTGTTCAAAAAGGGCGATTCCTGTAAAATAAATACAAAAATTATATTTATTTAATTATAAAAAATGTCCAAAAAATATCTCAGCTGCGTTATCCTATTTTTGCACTATTTTCTTTTCAAAAAACTTGTTTTACAATTCTATTACACAACATTTAGTCAAAGAAGGTTAATGAAAACAGTTTCCTTTTTTGTTAACATGTCAGATTTATAAAAATATTGAAAATATTGAACTCGATTTTGAAATATTTTAAGACCTCTATGGTTTGCAAAAATAATTTGTGATAAAAACGTTCATAAACCCATTGTTGTTAGACTTGTAAACCTTTTTAGAAAATATGTACTGTAATATTTATGATAACTATTAAGCAAACAGTTTCTTTATGTGTTAATATAATTGAATAGTAAAACTGTAAATGCATACATAATTCAATCCTTTGGAGCAAACATATAGAGCGAAGAGATGTCGGTCAACTCCTTTGCCAGTCATTGCATCTCTGTACAGTTTTTGATGTCGTTCAGCCGCGATATTCAATAGCCGTTTCTTTTCATCTTTAGAAATGTTGTTTTGCACCATTGCTCTTTTAAAAATAGATAAAAATTAAATTTAAACGTTTTTAAATATATTTTTATTATAATAATATTGCGAGATTAGGGGTTTGATTTGTAAAAGGGAAAAACGCTTTTTAGTCCGAATCCAATCTTGGGTAAAAAAAATTCTGTATAATTCAAGAAGCTTTGGTTTAAACCCGGCTCGCGGCTAAAAATTCTACTTTTTCTATTCTATTTATGTGCAAATAAAACCCCTAAACTAACGACATTTCTGAGGTTAATTACTTGATAAAAGCAACAGTTTCCTGGGTACAAGATCGCACAGTCTCTGTCCTCCCGTGGGAATAAAAACGAGTCATACTCGCCTCATAAGTTTGAGTAAAAGTGCCGGCATCTTTGTAATATGCGTATTGCAACGCCACTTGAATAAATGCATCTGGACTTATCCGACATTTTTTAATCAACCCTTTTCCCCATTCAGAATGATCTCCTATTTGCAAATCAAGATCTGCGTTGTTCTGTAAAGCAAAATCAATTTTTTTACCATAAAAAATATTTCTCTTTTAAAATCAAAAATGTTTTTATTTTTGTTCAACCTTCTGTGCAAATATAATGGCGTTATTTATTTCTAGAGCCAAGTCGTCAGACACGTTCCAGTTTAATTTTGTTGGTGATTTAAATGCAGACTGTTTAAAAGTGTGTGTCACTGGGATGCAAGATCCATCATTTGTGTACCATTTCTCTGTAATTCTATAAAACATAAATATTAAAATTATTCTTGTTGTTTAAACCCCAAAAATAAATGGAGTTCATTTTGCACTCATTAGGTTTAAAAATTCAAATTCAAAACACATTGCAATAATCCCAACAGGACGGGGATTTGAACTCATGCAGTTTGATTATTTGATTATTTTGCTATCTGATTTTCAGTACATATAAAAAGTCTTAAAGAAAATATGAATACCAAAAACATCAGTAATTTTTTAATTCTGGGAACTTACTCTTTAACCATAGGGTACTCCCAAATGTGGCACATTACGGCTGCATCCGCCATAGTGTGTTCCACATTGAGACCACAATGACCATTTTTGAAGAACACAACACTCACAGACTTATCAAACCACAAAGTCTTTCCATCCCCGTAGAAAAGGCATTTCCCTCTTTCTGTCAAACTCGTTGGAGATTCTTCACTCAGCACGATCATCATTATTGCTTTTTTAATTGCCTCAAAAGATTCATGATTATCCCCTTGCATGAAATGTTTTTTCAGTACTTTTGCCCATTCTGATCTCGGCAAGGATGTTAAAGATGAAATGTTTCTGGCCGCTTCGGGCGTTTCGTCTGTAACACCAAAATAAATAACATTTAAAGAATTCCTATGGGTTTCTAAATAAAGCTGGCACAGTATTTAGCTAATATGATCGTTTGGAATTTTAGAAAAATCAAATGGATTTGTTATTAGATTTTAAAAAAAATTGATGTGTCAATCTATCCAGGTAAACGAGAGCATTTTTTATTTTTAATGTTAGCTCTTACATTTTTTCAGATTTTAACCTTTAAAATCTGACAGCAACTTCACACGTTTTTTATTGGCACTTTCACCTAACTTTAGAAATTAGAATACAAACTGCCAAATCTCAAGTTTTCGAAGAATACATTTTTAAATGCACTTACGCGTTTGTTTAAGTCTTGCGTCTCCATCTTTGATAATCCAATCGAATTGGGACTGGAGATTAGCTGGAGTAAGGATTTGATTTTGTGCATCATAGCAATCCACACTGTAGTATAATCCACGATAATTTACGACAATGTGTTTCGATTCTGCGGATCCGAAATGGAGCAATTCATCAACTTTTTCTCCAGGCATTCTATTAAAAAATCATATGAAAATTAAAATCTTTAGTTTTTTTCTTTTCGTCATAGCGTTCTTGAATAAATTGTATTTGTTTTAGCCATTTTTTCGAAAATCTCACTTTCAAAGGTAGAAGGATTCAGTAGGATTGGATTATGACAGTTGTAATAGATTTAAAAAAAATTTAAACGTCAGATTTTATAAAATACAATTAAAACCTAATTTAGAGGAATAACAAATGGAAAATAACTATGTTTTGATAGCTTTGTTATGGTGTAACATTAATTTAAATAAAATCGCAGTAAATCACAAAATTCCACCTAGACCTTATTTATAAAACGCGTAAATCCCATTGATTGGGAAATGTCAATATTACCTTATTGTAGAAAACATCCGTTTGTATTGTTCCATACAAAGTGGAATCGTTTGCTGTATCATCAAAGGCTGAAGCTCTTGACGGTCGATCATTCTTTTAACGACGAGCAACTGATTGATAACTGTACCCGCTCGGGCTGTTTGGTTTCTTGTTGGTGTCCAGTAACTCTGATCTAGTCCAAAGTAATTCGAATTTATTGGCAATGGACTTCGACCTGTGAGATAAACGTACTTCTCCCTATGATAAACCACAAAGTTATTGAAAAAAATAAACATTTTATTTGTAAAAAATATCCGAGCATCTGTATTGGAAGATTTTGAAAAAATTCTCAAGGTTTGAGGTTAATTTTTTTTATCGATAGTTAAAGTTACGAATAATACTTTATTGATACAATACAAGGCCATGTTGTTTATTTTTAAAAAATCAGGCCTACAGAATTAAATATTTAACTTGTCAAAAGTTTGTCTCTTTGATTTATTTCAATGCAGTTATGAATTTAAAAAATGCAATTTCAGAAGCTAGTTTTGTGACAGTAATGATTAACAAAGTATAGCCTGTCACAAAACTGAATTCCGAATTTTGCGTTATAAAAACTCTAAAAATATTTGTACACTTGGTTTTATACAGCTAAATTTAGAGCCCACGGGCTAACCTTTTGCTCTGTACTGTATTTATTTTAAAAAAACACAAAGAATAATACTCTTACCACCAATCCGTGACGTAGTTGGGGACAAAACAACTCTTCAAAACAAGCAACTTCTGAACATATCGGCCAATAGGTCCCTTCTCCAAGTCCTCAGCCTCTTTCACTAACTGAGCAAATTCTTCTTTGTCAGTCAAAGGTTTCAAACTTTCCAATACTGCTTTTAGTGTTGAAGGTAAATCTGGAACTGGTTGCCGAGGCAAGGAGTTTTGACAGCTGTATAATAATGGGGACGATCCAGAGAATAATTTTAGCAAACCGCCCCAGATTAATGTCGCTTTTGATTTGGATTTGCCATTTTCATCTGAAATTGAATTGAATTTATTTGTGAGCTTTTTGAATTTTTTTCAAGAAACTTGTAAAGCAAGGTTGCAAAGTTTTGTAAACTTTCTATAAGAATTGTTAGAATATGGAAATTAAATGAGTGTTTTAAATAAATAAACTTTTCGTTCAACGTCTAAGTATTTTTAACTTGTCATATTTCGGTGATTCTGCTCCTAAGAATTTCTCTTCTTTTCATATTTTTTTGAAATTTTAATTTTCAACTCTGGTTATATGATTCATTCAATCAGATATTAATTGAGGATAAAATAGAATTTAAAAACACCAGCAATAATTAAAAAACGATAGGGTGTCGCAAATTTCAATTTGAAGTTGCTTTTCCCGTCACAGTGGGTTTCAAGATTTAATTTAATTAATCTCTACATTTATTGCAATTAGGTTTTAGTTGTATTTTTTAAATTCTGATTTCTAAATCCCACTAAATCCCACTGTGAAGGAAAATGCAGGTTTAAAGCGGTATTTACTAAATTGCATTTTAAATTAGTTGGCCAATTAACTTACATAGCCATCCATGATAACTGAACAGACTTCGAAGAATGTATTGTCGGATTTTTATTAGTATAAAAATCGTCATGACGAAACTGCCAATCATTATAGTAGTTATCATCTCTTTTAGCCATGTTTGAGTTCCTAAAAAAGATTAAAACAAAAACAATGTAACATATTTACTTTATTGCAAAATTTGTTAGTTACAAATTTGAATCCATCAAACCTTCCAGAAACGGCAACTGTTCCAAGTATTTCAATACCGAGCTGGTTAAATATTCTCCTGCTTGTGGTTCATATAAAATTATTCCAAATAGGATAGCACATAATCCAACTATGGTTAGTGGGGATGATGGCCAAATTATATTTTGGATCGTATTTCTAAAATTAAACAAAACAACATAAGATTCCTAATTTTCAAGAAATATGTTTGTTCTTATTCATCTATGGCTTTTATATTCAATGGAATTAAATAAACACTAAATACTTCCATGATTGAATTGCCGAATTCTAAATGTCTGGTTGAAAATGCTAAAAATCTACATATTTAGTCGTTTAGTTTGACAAAATCAAATAAAAAAGTTGACTATAACCTTTCTTAACTATCAATACATATATTGAAATTATGTCTAATCGAATTGGTCATATTTTAATTCACGTTAAACTCTAGCGTGTGCATATTTGCTATTTGATTTTTTAGAATCTTTTTAATCTAACTTCAACATTTTAGTCAAACATTTGGTAGGCTAATTGTATTTTTATTTACGGCTTAAAATTAAATTTTTCTTACTTTGTTAGGTAATAATTCCTCACACAAAAAGTGTTTATTCCATCGAATATTTCTTTCCACGAATATTCCTCTTTCTTCGTCTTTAACATGGTTAACCACTTCACTACAGCCGTGTTTACAGCCATGCTGCAATTGTTTAAATAGGTTAAACCCTTTTATATAAATTAAATATTTTATTTAATTTTTATTAAAACTTAAACAATAAAAAAATCAATTACTAAACTTAAATTATTTTCAAATTTTGTTTGATTTTTTAAGCCCAACTCATTAGAGTAAAAACATTTTTTTTAATTTTTACTCTAATGAATTTAATTTTTACAAGCTCTACTTCGAACAATAATATGAAACTGAATTCTAAATAACAGATAAAAACAAATCAGGAAAAGGCAGAAAATGTGTGTACACTTTTTTGTGTATGTAGGTACATGTTTTTTGCACTCGTTTTTTTGCAATCAATAACCTGTTTATTAGTTAAGTATTTACGCAATTATCTTCTTACAACTCCTTACTTCTTATAAACTGTAAGAGGTTAAAGTACAAAATCCAATGAGTAAACTAAACTCACAAAAAGACGAAGCAGAATTGAATGAATTTTTCTTATGTTGTAATAAAACTGCAATCACCATATTTCTAGCTCATTAGATTTATTTTGATTTAATGAAAATATATTACATATTACGATCGTATAAAGCTAAAGGGGTGTCAAAGTTATTTGATAGTTCTCTACCCTGTGGTGGTTTAAATGTATATCATTTAGTGCTCTTGTTAATTTAATGCTGAATTTTTAACTACGGTACAAGGAAACATGGCGAGAATTATTGAAATAAAAATAAAATGAATTATTATAAAAATCTTAAATATCTCACTGAATATGTAAGAATTTGGAAGAAAACAGCGTTTTTTGTAAGTTGCACGTGTCGAGATGCTGGAAGTGATTTAACCTGAGAAAATTAAGAGCAAATACTCCCAGAGAAATAAACTTGTTTGTAAAGATAAATGGATATTTTTCAGTAAATATATAAAAATACAATATTATAACCCAGGTTTATCCAAGTTGGAGTTTGCAACTGTTTTACAGCTATTCGATTTTGTTAAGGTTTCAAAAATTTTTACAGAAGTTTTCACTATTTTACTTTGTAGAGAATTTTAGCATAATCTAAATTAGAACAATTTTAAATCTGTTAAAAAATTCACAAGTCTAAAAGTTTTTACTAAATAAGTAGACATAAAACACTTGATTTTCCTTAGAATCCAACCCTTCACTTAAATTATCTTGGAAGTTCACTGTTAAATTTAAATACATAGATTATAATCACCACAATGTATGTAATATTATTAATTATATTCCTGCTTATCCAATTTATCGCTTTAATAATCTACATTATTTCTATGACAAGTCCAAACTAGAATGTTCAAGAGAATTTATTTGTGTGAATATATACAGAATAAATAGTAGCAGAATTATCTTGTATTTCTTAGTTTAATAGTGAGTGCTTGGAATGTTTAACCCACCGGACAACATTTCGAAGTAAACAATTTATAGTGCATGGAAATGCCATTAATGATGGTTTATTTATTATTTAACAAACTTAATGGTCTAGTTTCTTTCTAAACCTACTAAAGACAAAGTTGGAACTTCACGTAAATTATACATAATAAATGTGGACTAGACAGTGATTTAAAAAGCCTGTGATTTTTAAATTTACTCATACAGGATTGTTAAGCAGAGATTTAATCTGAAATATATGTTCAGCTACTGCTTTATTAATTTTAAAACTATCAATTAAAAGTGCTGGAATGAATGAGACATCAAAACAGTGTGCATGTGTTATGCTCTTTAAAACCTATTCTATCCTGTAAACCTGAAACCCTACTTTAGTTTTAATTTCAATTTAACCAAATAGAATAAACCGTTCAACGCTTCGCGAAGGGATGAAACCCACAGTTTGTATCGGTCTGTTAGCGGTTTATGGGTTCACGGGGTCAGTGTGGGTGGTCAAACATCGTTTTTCGTGAACGTCTTCATCATATAAACGAGTTTTCACGAAAATCTCATTTTGCCCCCACCACGCCCCCGGGTGGTGTGATGGCGCGGGAAAATTGTGCGCGATGAATTCGTCTTATCGATACCTTCAAAATGATGTATCACTTGTCCTATGTTGTCATTTGAAATTTCGTGACCTTTGACCACCCCCCCTCGGGGGTGTGACTGATTTTGCTCATCTTCGAACTGATCCGTCCCCGAGACGTCATAAACCGATATCCGAAAACCGAATTCGAAAAACTTGATGCGTTCGAGAGTTAGAGCAAACACGGACGGACGGACGGACAGACAAACAGAGCATTCCCATAAAGGGGTTTCACCCCTTAATAACAGCTCGTATTATCAACATATTTCCGTTTAAAGCCACTAAACAATCACATTTAATGTTTATGTATAAAATATTCAGCCAACTCAAGGTTTGACTTGGAATTTCGCACCTGGGATTTTATATTGAGATTTAATTGGAATCGAAAGATTAAATCCTACGCAGCTCGAAATCAGAATTTAGAAAACGTTGAATGCAACTGCTAGATAAAAACCCGTTTTACAAATATCTGTAAAGTTTTAAATATAAAAATATATATCTAATTTTAATTTTTCACAAAAAAATTCTTTTAGCACTTTTTTTTTTTTTACTACATACAAAATTTGCGAAAGTTCTACTAAAATGACGTATCAGAAAAGTAGTAATTCTTTATATTTTTTGCAAGAAATACTGAACGGCTATACAAAAATATTTAAGCATTTCCAAATGTTTTATATGCAACAAAGTTCTAACGGAATCTCTAGTGTTTATTTATGCGGCAAGTATTCTAATGATGTTTTTGCTCCGAGGTTTAATGACAAATTATGCATGTGCAACTGTAACTTCATTCTTTACTGAAACATCAGTTACTTAGTTTTAAATGCTCTACACTTATTGAACTGCGATTTCTCTAAGTAAATAAACTTATTTTTAAAAAAAAACTTTGAAAATGAACCTAAACCGAGGAATTTTAGGTAAATTTTTATCCTTTCTTTCAAGCATGGTAGATTTTTTGAGATCAGACCAGTGTTTATTAATTATTAGTTAATTTTAATCAATATTTTGCTTAGTTTTTCCAATTAGTTCCTATTGAGAATCTGTAATTTTCTGGGATTTAACGAGTTTTAATACTAAATCGTAAGAAAATTACCAAAAGAAATTAATTTAATCCGTTCTTTCTTTAATTAAATTTTAAATTATTTTTCCAGCTGTAATTATATCTACGAATTTGTCATAACCCCTCAAATTCCAGTGTGGGATAAGAAATTAATACTAATTTACGAAACTCTAATTTCAATAATTAATTTTACTAGTTTCTGACCAAGTATAACAGAATAAATGAAAGTTTATTAAATTAATTTTGTGTATAAATATTTTCAGAATTTAAATTTTGGCTTCCTATCTTTCTGCTTTCGAAGCAATTTGGATTGTGCAACTCCCAACAATTTTTATATGACACAGTGTCCACGTTTCTTGACTCTTCGGTACCCCCAAGACCAGTTGACACGTCACTTGTGTCAGTGCCTACAGAAATAAATAATAATGTAGACCAGAAAAGCATTGATGATGCTCAAGAATCTTTTCGACAATTGGGTCTTGCACAAACACAAGCATTTATTGCTCGAAGATCATTCAACACTTCTTGTGCATTTACAATCCCTTTGTTCGTCTTTACACTTCCTACAAAAGCTGATCACGACGGATCCTCGGTGGATTTGGCTAATCAGGTACTTGCTTAAAATATTGCTAATTAAATTTAAAACAAATTCATCCAAAAAATGATAAAGTGGATAAAATACAAATTTATTCGAAACTTTTTTTTTACATTTTGTTTAATATTTAAATTACGCATCAAAGAAAAAATTTCAAAACATTTCAGAAAGTTGGCTAATTTAATTAAAATTCCAAATTAAAATTTTGCATTCGGCCCTAAAATGTGTCCTAAAATATAAAACAAAATTCATAGTGTCATATTGCAATATCAATTTTGTAAAATTTAAAAAAAATAAATTGTGTATTTAAAAACAACCTGCTTTTATTTTTATAGGCCGTCTACTTTCTATTTGGAGTGCTGTACCTAACCTCGGTTTTTATAGTGCCTGTCCTATTTACTGGAATTCGACCTGGAGGTTTAACTGGTCGAGATAATAATGAAAATAGCCAAGGAATTCTCAATCAAATAATTAAAAATCATCCCATCGTTACTGGAATGAGTGCAGAATTGATTCAAAAGATTGGTTTAGATGCAACGAAATGTATTCAAAAAAGTATTTGTGAATCTCATAGATACCCACAAAACAAACAGTATGGACTGTTGGCTCTACCTCTTCAGATTTTTGTGCCGTAAGATGTTTACGTTTTTTTTTGTAAAATTTCTTTAATTTTTTCCGTTAATATATATTTGACAGTTGAAGTAAAAAAAAGTGAGTTTCCTTGATACTTAAGCTGCTTGTAGAGTATCACTTACACTTTGCTATTTACATGCCGTCCCGTATTTAAAAAAAATATTTAATACTGGACGGTATGGAAACAGCAAAGTGAAAGTGATACTCTCTTTAGACTATAAAATTTAAAACAAAAGCGACGAAATACTCGATCACTTTGTCCTTGCGCCAAAAAAATCAAGCACAATATGACATACATATTTATTTTAATTTGTTTATAACTTTATTAGACCACCAGAAAATGGAACAACTTTGACCACAGCATTCAGGTTTGCAGCTCGAGAAGGGAAATATTCAAAGAAAATATGTGGGAATGAATTCAGATGCTTTTTTGATGTTATGGATCTTGCAACTTATTTTGTTGATTGGTATCACTACTCTTTCTTCTCAGTATGAGACTTATGAATACTAGAAATGGCAACTTCTCAAATTTATTGTAATAAACCGTAAAAAGAGATCATATTAATTAATAAACGTATTAAATTTATTACTAAATATAAGTATGCGAGTATTGATTGCTTTAATATTAATTTAAAATATAATTACCGTAAAATGCCAAATAACTCCCTCGGGGTTGTTACTCCTTGGGAAATTTTCCAGGGGAGGGGAGTGTTATTTTGCGTTTTACGGTATTCTAAATTATAAAGTTTCGAAAATTGCGATATGAATTTGTAACCAATATCCGGAAGTGAGGATGGGGATCATACGAAAAATAAATCCTAAATCGTCTCGAATTATTTACCTCACAACAATTCGATTACCCAAAAACAAATCGCAGAAAATTTGCAAACATTTTTTAGAAAATCCCATAATGACGTACGTTGAGTTTATATAATTAAAGTTAAACAAAACCAACTTAACTTTTAGAATTAAAATGCACCTGTTCAAAGTGAAATGACTAATTCCCAAACTGGCATGGTCTTAAATATAATTTTCATATCATATTAAACTGCCACATCGATTTAATGCTCATTAAAAACAGATTTTTGCTCCCATATGCTGTCTTAACAATAATGATTAAGTATGCAAAAAATATAACTATATGCGTCATTAAGATAAATTACATGCAATATTAATATTTATTCTAAAAAGGGGCGAATTGATGGTAGAAAAAATATTATTTTTTATAGAAAAAACACACATCAATTACCAAATAGGGATTGGAAATTGTGTGGCTAAATCTCAGAAACTTTAGTAATAATCTAATTATGTGCATCACGATTACCAAAATGCCTCATAGACAGTTGTTGGCACAATTCAGCATCATCCGCACATTTTGTAAATCTTGTTTCCCCGACCGAAATCACAGAAAAAAATAAGTTTTTTTTTTACAAAAATCTAATAATTTAACTTGATGTAAGCTGCAATCTAAACTTTTGCTTAAATAGAGCTAGAACAAATCGCCATTGTGAATATGATATGACGTATAAATACAAAATGCAATGTGTTTGACAACTTGTATTTTTCAACACAGAGAGTCACATACAAGAAGAAGGTAATAAATGTTTTTTTAATATTGAGTTTTAATATCTGAATTTTCATTGAATTTTTTTTAACTTTCGATAAATAATGTGCTAGATGTGACAATCATATGTAAACAGTGGTTTACAAAATCTCATGTGCGTACTTTTTAAGCGAATATCTTATGATTTAGTTGAATACTATACATATATTTGTATCCCTACATGACTTTAATTTTGAATTTTCTGGCATACACAGAAGTAAAGACTCTCCTCGAAACAATGAGACTGGGTCCTTTTAGGGATAATTATCAAAACTGTTAATTGTTTTTAAGAAAACGAATTAATTTTCTGAAACTGCATTTCATTAGCTTTAATTTGGTATATAATACTTGCTTATTCGTTACAGATAAACATTAGAA
This sequence comes from Vertagopus arboreus, assembly GCA_034698485.1. Lineage (NCBI taxonomy): Eukaryota > Metazoa > Arthropoda > Collembola > Entomobryomorpha > Isotomidae > Vertagopus > Vertagopus arboreus. The sequence continues at coordinate 12,470 of JAQGBQ010000344.1, read as the reverse complement.
AAATTGGTTTGAAAAGAACGATTTACAAAAAGAGTAATTTGAATTTGAAATAAAATCTAAAAAAAAGAAAGAGTTCTAAGTTGAAGTGCTCCTAAAACTATGAAGCAAGAAATTTGCCTCAAACGGCCACGACAAACAAAATGTTTTCAAATCCCGCTTTGTACATAAATATATTATTAAAACTAAAAACGTGCAAACATTACATAGCCCGAGCTCCAGGTATTGATCAAGTATTTTTATGTCATTTATCTAAACTTTACAAAAATATTTAACCTAACCTAACTTTCTGCCAAATTTTAGAATTGTACGATGACATTCAAATACCTGTCAAGTAGCAAACTATTTCTGCCAAGGGCTGTTCAGGCTATACATTTCCTAAATCTTGTTTTAATCATATAGGAATAGAAACCACATATATTTTCAGCCACCAAGGATTAATTACTCAACCAATTTGAATTCATTTTACAGCTTATCGAATGCTGGTTCTAGTAATCCGTTGTCTCGTACAATAAATCTCATAAATTTTAAGGTCGACTGGATTAAATTGATTGAATTATTTGCAGACTATTCCCAGAAGCCCTGGCCATGGCTGAAAAAGCTCCAAATTAGTTAATACATACTAAACAATTTTAATGGAATTTGAAAACATTTTTTTGTCGTGGCCGTTTGAGGTAAAATTTTTATTTCATAGTTTTGAGAGCGCCTCAACTTATCAGAACACTTTTTTAGATTTTATTTATTTTATTGTTTTAAGTGACTATGATCGTCATTAAATTTCCAATTCAGCTTCTAATGTCTCAAGCCAGGTTAGAATGAAAGACCTTCAGATTTTAGTTAAAAGCTGTCCAGATTTACCTCATAAAACCCTTCTCTTCTTCTAAGGCTTTCTTTGTTACTGTTACTTCTGATGCATTTATATTTACAGGGTGTTATAAAAATACATTGGATTTGAACGCAAACAATTTCTCCTGAAATTCAACATTCTTTAGTCCTACATATTTATGTATGTACCGTTCTTTTGAACAGCTTAAATTTTAAAGCTAAAAATCTGAAAAAAATCAAGATTATATAAAATCTATTTTGTAGTTGGTGTTTACATTTTCAAATTTCGAATTAGGGTAAAGGTCAAGCCGAACTTCCAAACATTTAACAAAATCAATTACACAAAAGATTTTTTGGGTAAAGTTGTATTTTTTTCTCAAAAAGCCTTTATAGCTGGTTAAAGTAATATGGGATACATGTCTGGGTGATTTTTTATACTCAAATGATGACCGACTGATGAAATTAAAATAGAGCAATAAAGTTGGGAACCCGATCACTTTGATCCAGGGTAAAAATAGACGTTTCGGGCTGGAAATTTCAAAAACTATTTTTTATACAAAATCTCGAACATATTCTTCATTAGTGTTCAAAATTTCAAAAAAATCCAATGGCTACAAAAATAGCTACAAGAGTTCAAGGTGAGGAATTGGCGAAACGTGTATTGCATATGTACACAAATGTCTTCGAGAAGAATTCGAAAAGGACCTGGCTTCATTTCAAACAAGAAGGGTGTAGCCGTACAACAATTAAATCGTACATTAAAAGGTTTGGACAATCCGAAAATGTTGAATTCAAAAAATCACCAGGACCAAAACCGGTAGTGGCAACCCCTCGAAAACTGAAGTCGATGCTTGTCGAAAATTATTTCGACAAGCATCCATCTACAACTGTGTCCAATGCTGCTAAGAGGCTGAAGATAAATAAAGGGTATTTGCAAGACATTAAAGTCAATAAATTGGGGATTAAATCGTACACAAAAAAATCTGCAGCAAAGCATACGGAGGTCCAACAAAAAATAGTTAAAGAGAGGCTTCCTAAACTGTACAACAAAATGTTACGAAAAATTGTGGTGATGGACGATGAGTCCTATGTTCTTCAGGACCCCAGTGAAACCCCAGGAAGGACATTTTTTAATGCAAAAGACCCTACTAAAGTGAAAACAAAAGACAAGATTAAATGTGTTACAAAGTTTCCCGAAAAATTTTTAGTTTGGCAAGCCATGGACCAATTCGGCCATGTTTCGAAACCGTACGTTCAAAAGGGCTGTATGAAGTCTGGAACGTATTTAAAAGAATGTATTATTAGCCGTCTGATTCCTTTCATTCAGGAGCACCATGAAATGGATAATGTCATTTTTTGACCTGATTTAGCAACCATACATTATGCTAATGCTGTGAAGGAAGAAATCGAAAAAAATCTTCATCTGGTACTCAAAGAGGAAAATCCACCAAACGTCCCTCACCTTCGCCCTATCGAGCGATTTTGGGCATTGTGCAAAAGCCTATATTCTAAACTGCCCAAAAGACCTGAAACCTTAAGAAAATTTCAAAACCAGTGGGAGCGGATAAGCACTCAAGTTGCCAAGTCTTCGGGGAAAGCCTTGATGACGGATTTGAAGAAAAAAATTAATTATGAGATTAAGAATGGGCTGAAATCTAGTTTGTTTACCAAACTATAAAGGTAGATAATACTAGCTTATCCTGTAAAAAAATCAGATTTTAATACTTATGTTTTGATGTTGTTTAGGAGTTATTTCGAAGTGATCGGGTTCCCAACTTTACTGCTCTATATTTAAAACCTTATTCAATTTGTCCTTCACACCCTGCCCTGTACGTTTTAAAGCGAATATTTGTGAAAGTATCAATATGTAACCTACGAGTACCTGAATACCTAAATATCATACTCTTCAAAAAAATATTTATATCCATATAGTAATCGTTATGTGTCTTCATTATATTTCCAGGGTGTTTTTATAAAACAGAAGCTTAGTGTTTGGGGGGTAAAATATCTCTTCAAATATTAACATTTTATTCAGTCGTTAAAAAAAATATGCTCATCTAAATTCGAGTAAATCTCAAAGCTAACTTTACATTTTAAAATGTATCTACTTGTAAATTAGAATGGTTATGCTTTTTGGTTGCACCCTGTACATCTGTGAATAGTTGTGATTAAGTATATGCGAACACCAACAGTTTATATTGTGGAACTTAATATTTGATTAGGAATATTTACTACACGAGCTCGTATAAGCATAATTTCTTTTGAAAAACCAAAGAATTAAAATAAATAGAAATCTTAACTTTTTTGTCATATTTAATTTAGATAGAATTATGAGCCGAAAACCTGCATAAATTTGTGAAATGCATTTCAAGTTAATCTAACAATGGATTAATTTTTGAAAACTATTTTTATTCAATGATTGCAAATTATTCTGAACATACTCATAATTACAATGCACAATCGTAAACACAAAATTCATACTTTTACAATTCATTATCGATAGTATATTCTCCTACATCAATCCGCATTATATTATAATAATTCATGAAATATCTAGTTACAAAAAATAAAAACTTTGGAAAACGGGACACAACATGACACTTTTTGATTACAAATTGAAAGAATTGTTAAACTGAAATAAAGAAAACCTCATTCTGACTTGAAAAATTCGTCTAGGACGTCTTCAAATAATTCAAATGCTGTAGATAGGATTTTCCTTGGTGTTTTTTTGCCATATACAGTGCTAATGGTTTCAGGTAACTTTTTATTGGCAGATTCTTCGTGGATTTTACAAGGCGGGAGGTCAAGAAGGGTGTGGTTTTGATTTCTGTAATTCGAATTTATCATGTATTCAAACGACGGGTTCTGGCAAACTGGATTCAGAATTCCAGATACCAATATCTTCTCTAATCTCTCAAAGTACTCCAAATTGGGCGTAACACTCGCCTCCAGATCAGGACGTCTCAATCTTTAATAATAAAAAAGCATATTTATAGTTAAAAACACAGCTTTTTACCCGTTTTTATATGCCGATAAAGAAAAACTTTTCAGCCCGAATTAACTTTCGGCTAAACAATTTGCTTGCTAAAGTAAAGGGCTTCGGTGCAAATCCGGGTTGCCGTTAAACCTTTTACGTTTTGCATCTTGGTTTCATGCAGTATTTAATTTAAATATACATCTTATGTTTATTTTGCATTCTTCAAAACATTAGATATATATTTATGGTCCATATTGCATGAAATGAATAAGTATCTTATTGCGGTGCAGTTTGCATTGAATTGAATGACTTATTTATACTTACCAACAATTATGAATGATTAAGTTAAATCTGTGGAATAACCGACAATATTTAAAAGTAGACATAGCCACGTTCGCTATAATCATAACACTACTAACTAATATAAACTTGTCGTTGCAAGGAAATAGAAAAATTAAAACTAACAAACAAAAGCATCCTTTTTAAATGTAATTTCGCAGTTTAATTCTTATCATTATAAATTAACTAGCCAAATATGAAGAGGAACAGACCTGAAACACAAGTGATGCTGCTTATGATATTTTTCCCCTTCGGCCAACATAAGACTGGAATAAAGTCTCAGGATTGTACTGATGTTTAGGACATTTGCAACTGATGTTGTCACCGCTTCTGCAATACATGGTGTAAATTATATTTAATTATAGTCGTTAACTGTATTTTTAAGTCCGGTTTTATGAATGATTCACACATATCTTATCTCATAAATCAATACGTTGTTTTACCTAAGGCCTCTGTCTAAAGGTATTAAATGCCTATTTTATTCGTTTTTAGGGCCCAATAATACATAATTGAGTTAACTCTGATAATTATATTCATATATTGGTATCAAAAAGATTAATGTATGCTTACTCTTTTTTACCAATCCTGACCACATTTCTATGCCTAAGTTGAACGCCACAAGCATAGAATAAAGCCATCCATCTGACATGTTGCAATAATAGATAAGATATGGGATTTCTTTGAGGTCACAAAGGTCATCAGCGTTTTGAAGATTGGTCCAAATCGTTTGTAAAATTAACAGGTAGTCTGGATCATATTCACAAAACTGTTTTAATACTTTATCTTCTAAAACGTTTTTAGCTTCCTCAAGGATGAATGTAGAATTGCATTGGTTTGAACAAGTGGTAGTACTTTTTATTGACACTGTTAAACATGAAGCTAAAAAGTAAACCAGAAAAGAAAACTTGGTTATCACACTGGTGTTCATTATTGTATTTATTTTTTACAAAAAAACTATAGAATTCGTGATGTATTTCTTCTTTCAAAACAAATTAGTTATTTCTCTTAAATTTAAAATCCGTTTTGTCTTTCGTTAAACTAGACGTTTGTTTCACAACTAAATTAAAAACTATTACAACATTTTGGAGGAAAATTTTTCTCGGGAAATCTTAAGGATATATTTAGTATCCTGATTCAAAAGAGCCCCTTACTTTTCACCCAGCTTTATTATTTAGGTCAAGTGTGAAAAGGGTTCTGGGTTATTTATATTTTATAGAAATGGCTGGTTTTGTGACAAAATTCCTCCACATCACGTAAATCATTGTTGTATTTGTATTTTTTAAAACTATGTCAATCTAAATCTGAGAAAATATGAAAAATGAACTTTGTATTTTCAGATGTACATATAAACTAGAGGAGTTAGGCATTTTATTTAAAACCTTTACACCGGTTAAATTTTATTTTACAGGTAGCATAATAATTTTATGCAAATACCAACATTTTCCACTGTTCAATAAAGAAATTAAAGAAAGGGTAGAGGAACTAAAACTAAATGCTATTATTAAAAACATATTTAACTTCATTCATGTATGATTGTTATTATTTAGTTTAATTTCTTAATCATTAACTACTAATACTTAATAAATATTACTTTTTCGACAAACCAAGGAACTGCGAAGGTTAAAATATTAAATCTTGAATGTTTAAGGTAGATAATTTATGTAAATGTATTATATTTCAAACATAATAAAATGTTATACAATTTCAATGCTAGCCAGTATTTGCTTAAGTTACAAATAACTATTATATCTATTTTAGACCTTAAATGTGGTTTTTAACAAATAACAAAAAATGCAAAATCAAAATTACTGAATCGATCATTTGTAATTATGAAGGGGCTCGGTAGGATCTATTCTTACTGCTCATCATGAATAATGATATTTTTGGGCTTTCTTCTTGAGGTAATTTTGGTCCTTTATTTTGTTCGCAGCGTCTCTATGGAATTCAAAATTTAATGGATTGTTTATTAAAAATACTAAATTCTTACAAATCATTTAAGGCTCCAGACTAGTTTTGATGTAAACAAAAAAAACCGTTGCTTTTATTATCTTTTACGGTAAAAGATAATAAAATAAATAAAAATAAGGAGCCATATTTCGATGATCCCTTTTCATGATTTTTCAATCTTAACTCTTACGAGGATTATCGGTCCCTTTTCGGTTGGACAGCCACAAATTGGATTGGGGTTGAAAACTGTTTGTCCCCTGTGCAAATAAAATCGGCATTTCTACTTGAGGGTATCTGGACCGAAGATAGTGATATTGTAATCCCTAGATCGTGTGACTATTAGATCGTGAACACTTGGTGAGCGATGAGTAATCGCATGATTTGGATTACGAATTACTTAATATCTTTCGCTGGTCTTTGGAATTGCGTATTACTGATTACAAAAATTATTTTTGCTTAGAGTGATTACGGATTTTAGTTTGGAATCAAAAATTGTTATATCCCATGTTATTTTATTCCAAAATAACTAAACAGTTGTTTAAATAATATGTAGTCTTTAAAATTATTTCAAAAACTGCTAAAAATAAATTCAAAACAATCGTAGAATGTCTAATTACCACGATCTTCGGTCTGCGATTCCTAGTTGAGACTTATAAGTACATATATCACAAAGATGATGATATTAAATTGAAAACCGGGTTTCTTCTTACTTTCTTTTTTCCATGCATCCTTGTTAGTTGCATTAATCGTGTTTGCTTTAGCAACGTTAACTCCTGTTTGTAATGCATACATTAGGTAAAATCGTCCGGCTTGCATACCGCAGAAAAATAGAAGGTATGGGATTTCTTTGAGGTCACAAATGTCATCAGCGGATTGAAGATTTATCCAAATTGTTTGCAGAGTTGATTCATACTGAGAACTTAAAAGTTTTCCTGTGTCACAAAATCCTTGTTTCAATTCCTCACTTTCTAAAACCCTTTTTACTTCTTCAAGGATAAATTTAGAATCGCAGTTGTTGTATTTTGAAGAAACTGATGAAACAATTAAAAATCCAGATATAAGGATATAAATACTAAACTTGCTTTTTATAGTAAGGTAATTCATTTTTTTAAATTTATTTGAATTCACTCCACTAGAAAACTCTAGGATTGCTAGTTTATTTTTGTATAATGTTTTAAAGAAGTAAAAAAAATCTCAAAAATAAATAAAGTTTCTCTTGTTGTTCGATCAGAATCAGATTTTTCTTTATTTTTGAAGTTACAACAGCTACACAATAACTATACAGGTTAAGTTCTAATGATAGAATGAAATACCTTCACATTTTAGCCAAAAGCTGTCCAGATTTATTTCACAGAACCCTTCTCTTCTTCTACGGCTTACTTATTTACTTCTTCTGGTGCATTTATTTATATTTACAGGGTGTATACAAATAAATTAGATTGAAACAAAAACAATTTCTCCTGTACTACTATTAGCTCATTTTGTTAGTTTAAAAATTTATGCCATCATCGAATTGAGTATCAAACTAGGGAGTTTAATAAGTAACGATGGCGGACTGATGAAATTAAAATAAACAATTTTAAAAAACTCCAATCAAATTTTACTTCACACCCTGTAAGTTTTAAAGGAAATATTTGTGAAAGTGGCAATATGTAACCTTCGGGTACATGAATACCTAAATATCCTACTCTTCAAAAAAGGGGTACAAACTTTTTACCTACGAGTTTCGGTTAGAAAAATAAAATGAAGCAAAAATATTGTTTTTAGATAATTCATTTATTTATGTATTTTTTAAAAAAGAAATACACTTGACAATCAAAAACAAACATAAACCAAAAATACTAACCAAGTCTTAAAAATTAATGAACAAAAAAACACATGTTAAAAAACAAATCTCAATCCTCAAAAAAGTTAAACCCAGCAGTCTCCAAAGTCTTAACAATCTTACATTTAATACACCTCAAAGCCTCAATACTGCCATATGCCGTGACCAAATCCAACTTCAATTGTCCAATCCACTTCCTAATCATACCCTCCTCTTTCAAATGTACATAACATTGTAACATAACAATAGAAATATTCACAGCATTAATAACATAACAATTATTCTCCGTGACGGAATGTGATTTTTCGAACAAATCCGCAAAAACTCGCCACTCTTCCTTATGTGCTAATTGTGAACAAACCATCTCTAGGCAAGGATCTAACAAAGCCATATTCGTAGTAGGATACAAAGGCCTTAATAAACTCAACTTTTCAATCCTTCCCACCTGCGAATTCAAATCTTGACTCGATGTTAGTGTCAATCCGCCCCGAATTAATTCCAGTGTTTTCTCAATCTCGATTTCCACCTCGGGATTTTCTTGTAATTCCATTAAACAAAGTTGACAACTGCATTTGAAATTGTGCATCTCCATAATCTCTTTCCTCCTGGCCCTGTTCGTTGGGGGCGTGTAGGTTATGGTTACCTCTGTCCCCTGAGGTATGAACTTGACGGCCCGAATGAGCATTATGTCTCCGTAGAAATAGTAGTAGGAATTGCAGTCCATGCAACTATGATTTATATATGAGGGGAGGATCCACAAGCCCCAGAAGTTTGGTGTCCCATCCGCCCATGGCCAGGGGTCTTCGTCACCTGCGAAACTATTGTATTTTATTACAGAGTCTATCAACTCAACGTCTAGAGGGTAGTCAATAGGGTTATTTGAATCTCTTTGAGGCGGTGGGGAGGGATAAAGTCCGAAAAATAAGGGACGGAGAGAAGGCTCTAGGATTAATTTTTGGCAGATCATAGAGAGAAAATAGTCTCTATTATTACTTCCTGGAGTGTGACCTTTCACCTTAATGTCATCGTCGAGGACTAATGAGAAGGCTTTTGAACACATGAGGAGTTGACCCGGGTGGATATTTTGGGTTGCGATGAGACCCCGACCTTTTCCAGGGATTTCGGAGATTTCTAAAGGCCCTGTGAATTCCCCGATCTCATTGCATTTGTTCTTAGGTAGGGACATTAGTTCTTGGATGTTGAAAAAGCCTCGGGATTGTTGGAGCATTTTGTGACATTTTTGTTTCAAAATTTCGAATTCTTTTGGGTTTTGTTTTAAGATTAAATTGTTCTCTAGGAAATTTAGGGCTTCTTCGTAGCGTTGTAGGCCCCAGAATGATTTTATTTTGAGGAGAAGGGATTTTTCGTGCACTGGGTTTATTAATAGAGAGTGTTCGCAATCAGAGAGGGATTTCTCGTAACAGCCTAAGTTGAGATGAGATAAGGCTCTTTTGGATAAGAGGTCAGGGTCGTTGGGATTTGTGGAGAGGGATTTTGTGAGACGGACTATGGAGTTCCAGTCCGGACTTTTGGTGAACTTCCGGTTACCGAGTTTCTTGAACTGCTTTGCCATGTCTAGAAGGTCGTTTTTCGGCTTCATCTTGTTGTCGTCAATTTTTGTACTTTAAGATAGGTTTCCTTTAAAAGTGTAGAAAGAAAAACAATACATTAATAATCATGTTTTGACTGGGCAGTTTCAATACAATTTTAATATCAGTATTTTTAAAGATTTTGCTTGTGATTTTCCATCAGAGATTTAACGAGCCTAAAAAACAACTTTCAGGTTGAATTGTGTGGATTATTGGGATTTAATGTGTTTAATTTTGAGCTATGTAAGTATATTAACATTAGAATTTTAATTTGGCTGGCTTTTATCGACTACTTTTTAATAAAAAACATCATGAAATTAGAACTAATGAAGATTATTTCAGCAGAACTTACTAAATTAATTGAACAGAACCTTTACTAAGGTAAATGAAACTAAATTTTTATTTATTTAGCACTACTGTTTTATTTTTAAAAACAAACAAACTGTTCTTAACCAGCTTAGAAGTTTTAATCTCATTATCGTTAAAAAGCAGTTTCAAAATTAGATTATGAAAAACGAATTTAAATCTTATGAATTTCAACTTCTCATCAAAATATTGTCTGAAACCTAAACTATTTTTTTTATATGATCAAAATAAAAATGCAATAATTTACCTTTAAGATGCTTTTTTCGAAATTCAAAACGACTTTTTTTTAAATAAAATGCCTGGATTTTTCTTAAAATATTTTAATATTTCAAAGACTGCCACTGGAAGCTGGAATTGAATTCATCAGCTAGGATTTTACTATTATTCGAGGCCACTGGCTATGATGAAGTTGAGCTTGTTACTAAACTACAACTACCTACTATTCAGATATAGCCAGGTACTGTGCACACCTGTTGAATACAATTTACAGGTGCTGCACCTTAGTTCAATAGTTTTTTAGTTGTCTCAAAAAAGATTTCGGCGGATTATAAATAAGGGCAAAAATATACATGGTTCCAATTACGCTTCGATGAGCAATGAAACGGCTTTTTTTATTCCAATTGTTTGGTGAAAAAATCAAGTTCAATTTTTGATCAAGAAATATTTGTTGATGATTTTTATTTTAAAATTAAATGTTGTTAATTAAAATTCACTCTTCCTTGTCAAATGGGAGCTAAAAAACCACTAGTTTTATTTTTCATTTGCGAACGAAGATGAGTTTCGAACATAAAAAGCACAATTATTTGATGCAACTAATCAGCTTCAATTTGAGCCATAATTAAATTTTTTATCTTTATAACTTTAGGCTCAGTTTCATTTTTAGCAAGACGTGTTTCTCCATAAGCCAACTTGGTGACGTGTTTCTCACTTCGCCCCAATAGAGATTTTTTTTGATGAATTGTGTCGTCGTCCATTAAAACCTTAAGTTTTTTTGTGACACAAGTGAAAAGGTGAGAAACGAGAGTGGGGAGCTTGGAGGCTGGGCTTTGCTGTCTGGTGCTGTTATGTAGTTGTGCTTAACTGTACAAGAAGCAAAGGGTTGAGATTCCTCTCTGAATAGTGTTACATGAACCTACATTATCATTTTGGTACACAAACGGTATCTGCAGTTTCGGGTTTACAGTTTACCCTAAACTATATTTAGTGACCTGACCTATATCATCAATCATTATTATATCTACTAGCTTATTAAATCAGGTCAACTTATTTTATAATCTTGAATCACAAATAAAATATAAGACAGTTTTATTCAGGAAATTCTAGCATAAAATAATGATTATAATCATACGGCTGTATTTTTTTAAAAGCATTTTTATTACATTTCATTTCGACGTTTTTAGACTTAAAACATGAGTTTTTAATTTAGTCTCTGAAGATGTCTTGCTTGCTTTGGGCTTTTCTGGTGGGATTTTGTGATTTAGTTGGATTTACTAAATCATAAAAAATTCTAAAAATTTATTTACTTTCTTCTTACTTTAATTAGGTTTAATTGTATGTTTTAAAATTCTGGTTATTGTTTTAAAATATTAATTAATAAATACGTCTATATAATTGTCATAACTCATCAAATCACAAAAACTCATTTGTGAATCCCATATTAAAATAAATTAATAATTATGTTAAGGCACATTTTCATTAAATTTTTATTATGTAAAAGCTATCTATTATTAACTTAAACAAATTTAAAATCAGATTAAATTAAATTTTAAATTTTAATTCTTAACAATACTTACAGCAGTTTTGAAATAAAGTTAAAATAAAATTACATCTTACATAAACGGGGTATACAGTTTTAGGCGAACCCCTTATTCTAAATTATATCTATTAAACTGATTCATATCAATATATTTATTATCTTGACACAAATAAGGTCATTACTGTCTACTGAAAAAGCTAAAAGCAAATATTTGAAAATGAGAGTACATATTTACGGCTCTTAAAAATAAAAATGAAAACACTAAAAGAATTCTTGTAGAAAAACTAGGTAAAATAATATTTGGAAGATGTAATATGGTTTTATTTTTATTTTTTCTTTAAACTGAATAAAATTAAACACATACCTAATCAGTGTGATAACAACTTTGGTTTTTCCGAAACTAACTACCTACAAAAAATTATGTCAATCTAAATCAATCCAGAAATGAGAAATATTCTTACAATTAGATACGTTTTAAGAATTTGCTTGGTTTTTTTTATCTAGGACTTAATGAGAACTCCCAGGTTTCAAAATTGATTTCCAGGTGGGATTCAGTGAGATTTAAGGTATTTGAATGTTAAGGCGGAGGTAAATTAAACAAATATTGATTTTACTCTATTCCTCTTTTAATTAGGTGTTAGTTGTATTTTTTAAATCTCTATTTAAACAATATTTTTTCAAGTTTTTAGCTGTTATTACATCTTTGCATTTTTTATAACCCATTAAATTACAAATTACGATTGTGATTCATTCCTTATTTAAGGCTCTATTTCATGCCATTGAAAGAAATCTGTATTGGGGCGAATTGAGAATTATGTTTTCATGTTGGCTAATGTGGAAAACAAGTCT
>JAQGBQ010000343.1:0-24888 GCA_034698485.1 Vertagopus arboreus | reverse complement strand
CTCAAATAATTTTATGATAACAGGTTGAATGGAGATGGGCCTTAAGTCATTAGGAGAGATAGGATTTGGTACCTTGGGTATTGGAATTATTTTGGATATTTTCAGACAAGTTGGGATGCATTGTAAAGTTATCATATCGTTAAATAAATGTAGTAAGTTACTCTGAAATGTTGCATTGGAGATTGATAAGTTGATCATACGATTGCTGATTCCCAAATAGTCCTCTGAAGGGTTGTTGCACTTTCTTGTTTTCCTCCATGCTTTTAGAATGTCGTCCGATGTAATGAATTGGAACTCCAAATTTCTCACCGTGTCCAGATAAGGTTTGGGGTCAATTGAGGTCAGGTTCATTCTTTTAGTGATTTTTGGAGTGCAGATATTCGTGAAGAAGTCGTTGATCGTGTCCGGGTCCATGTCAATGTTTGGGGTAGCTTTTTGTTTAAGAGGATAATCCTTTTTCATGGTATTCCAAAGACCGTGTTTTGTGACTTTCAGATCCAATTCAATTCTAGTATCATATTTTATATTATTCCTTGCCTGCTTTTTAAGCCGTTGATGATTTAATTTGTTCTGTTTAGTAGGGACATTTTTGTATAGTTTGTAAGCCATTGCACTTCTCTTGATGATTACTTTTGTTTCTTTAGAGACGTATTTAGTTATTGGGTAGTTGACAAAGGATTTGGATTTTTGTGGTGCAATTTCATCAAATATTGTTGTTAGGTTATTAGTAAAATTTACAACTGTTTGGTTAAAGTCGTTCTGCCCTTCTTGATATAGATTGTCCTTCGAGAGATTCTTAAAGAGTGAGTCCAGGTCAATGTTGTTGTAATCCCTGGATGTTGTTATTTGTTTCTGTAGTTTTGGCTTCTTTCTGGTTAGAGTGCATTCAATAGGTGAATGGTCTGACATCGATGGCACGTAAACTTTCTTATTTTTAATGGTCCTTAAATTGTTGGTTACTATTAAGTCTAGTATGTTGTTAATCCGGGTTGGCTGGTCAATAAGTTGATATAAATTAAGCTGGGTCAGAATTCGAATAAAAGGTTCCAGTAAATTCTTTTGTGATTGTTGAGGAAAATTAAAGTCGCCCAAAGCGTAAAAGTCAAGAGAGGTTAAAATTAATTGGTTGAAAAGCGTCTCAAAGGAATTATAATCTTGTTCGATTATATCCTTAAGATAAATTGTGTGACGGTAGATACACGTTACAAGGAAACTTTTTGATTTATTTAGTTGGACTTTGATGGTCAACTGCTCAATATTTTGATTGTCAGATATGATGTCAATGTCAAAGGGTTTAACTGAAATTCCATTCCTAACGATTATTGCAATTCCTCGGTCAGCATATACAATGTCCTTCCTGAAGATTTGGAATCCTTTGAAAGGTAAAAGGGGTGAATGTGGATATAGAAGTGTTGCACTCAGGCATAAGATATCGACTTGATTTGATGATATGAAATTTGATATTTCAATGTGTTTGGCTGTGAGTGAATTCACGTTGATGTGAGAGATTTTTAGGGAAGTTGAATTGGGTTTTGATGTTATTGGTCTTCTAATGGACCCGCATTGATGAAAAAATTCGGTAGATTATTCTGGCAAGAATGGGCTGTTTCTGTTGTGTCCATGGAGTCTCCGTTTTGATTAGGTTTTTGTACTTCTTTTATCTGATTATCTTGAACTTTAAAGTCTGATTTTGTTGTCTTAATGGTTAGTAGATTCCAGTTGATCTCCATAATTTTGGAACCGTCTTTTTTTAACTCTTTGACTTTGGTTCTTAGTATAGCCTGATGCCTTCGAATTGTAGGTGGTAAGTCCTCATTAATGTAGATCGGGTGGTTAGATTTTAATCGGTTTTCCCATATCAGATTTCGATCGTTCATTTTTTGAAAACGTATTTTGATGTGCCGATTGTATCGTGGTTGGAATTTTCCAACTCTATAGCAGGTGTCAATAGGAATTGTTTTTCCTATCACTTCATTGATTACTGAAGCCACTTTTGCATTCAATTGATCTATGGTCTCGTGCTCAGCGTCCGTGACTCCACTGAATAGCAAATTGATTTTGTTGATTTCTCTTATAATCGTCTCATGATCAAACTTTAATTTTTCACAAGTGGTTTGAACTGTTTTTACTTCGTGGTTTAAGGTTTGAACCTTGGTTGTGACTTCTTCGATTTTTGGATTTGGAGTAGCTAGTTGATTCTTAATTTCGGCCACCGATTTTTGAAGTTCTGCAAACTCAGTAGTGAAGGATTGATTTGTTTTTGTAAGATTATCAATTTTTCCAGTGAAGGATTCATTTGTTTTTGCCAGATTATCAATTTTAACGGTGATGTCGGATAAAATGAGGGTTCTCTGGTCATTTAATTTTTCGGTTATGGTGTCACTTAATAATTCAAAGAATTTTTCTTGTTCACTCAGGATCTTTTTCTGTTTCTTCGGGTCTTTTTCTTCTTGTGTGTTTTCATTCGATTCAGTCTCAGTTAGAACGTTTGAGCCTCGTTTAGTTGATTGTGAAATATCAAGAGAATTTTTTTTTGGGGCTGTTTTGGGTCCCATTGTGTGAGTTAATGTTAAAGTTTGGGTTTGATGGAACTTTTTTAGTCTGTTGTGTTCTCTGTGAAGGTTGAGAGGAGAATTGTATATTTATAATAATATATTTTATATATATATATTTTTACTATCAAATATCAAATACCAACAACACAATATACATATACGCAACACATATTCAACATTAAATTCATAGAGAAAAGTGGCATTAGAAATTCACTCCATTCCTCAGCTATTTGTCACTGTCAGCCCCCCTCTTTATCAGAGTGAATCTGGCAAAAAAAAGTAAAAAAGACAGCTTTCTCCGCTTTCCATTCCGACCAAGTATCTGAGACGCGGAATTCATAGGAATTTACCAAATCCTTGACTGTAGTTTCAAAACGCAGTACATTCTATACAGTCAGAATTCAAGATTCTACTAACTTCAAGATGCTAAACTCAAGATTTAAGATTCAAGAATCTAGAAGAAACAGGAAGCAAATGCAATGCACTATGTAATGTACTACAACAAACACTTTCACTCCTAAGCATATGAAAAAGACAAATATCTCTTTGTACAAATGTAGAAGGTAGCTTGGTTGCAGATCGTGGCAATATAATGTAATACATTGCATTTTATTTTTTTATTTTGCATTCGGATGGGATTTCCTTCGTTTTGTTTCTATATTGTAATGGAATCTATAATAATACCTATAGACTTGCAGCAGAAATCTAAAAACATCTCTGGAATCCTATAAAGCTTTTCCGGACGCTGAAGGCTTAAACACTTGTGGAGATATAAGAAGATCGAGCTGCGAATAAAAATCTGTTTTTTCTTTTTTTTCAAACTATATCATACCCCCTGGGAATGGATTTGTACTTTTCATTTTGAATCCGACAAGATTACTTTCTTTCTTCTTCTGAGATGCACATAGCATACATACGTACATAGATAAGAGTGTATATAAGTAGTAGTGGGTACAATGTGTGAGTGAAGTACCGGTTATTGAGCCAGCGTAATATTTGTATGTGCTTTAAATCTCAAGATCTGGAAAAACCTGTCAGTCAACGAATAAAACAAATACAATTCGATTAAGGGAGATTGATACGTGATCCACTGGATTTTCGATTTTGGACAAGGAAGGATGTCTTCTTTTCTTTTTTTTGGTTCTTTCTTTTTACTTGTCGGTCGATACCATCGAATCTATTCTTTGTTCTTGTTGTTTTAAGGCATCTGTTACATATGATATATGCACGTTCTGTCAATATTTAAATACAAGGTTGACAGTTAAATTCTAACACAAAAAAATGACAGTAGAAAATTTTCATAGCTAAATGTAAAATTATTTTCATACAAGAGAAAACTTTCAACTGAATCAGATAGATAAGTTAATTACAAATCGATTTTGATTTCACCCAAACTGTCTCCTGAAGAGGAATTTTAATCACTTATAAATAATCAAGTTAATTACAAAAGTAATTTACAGCTTTTCGTTATCTTTATGGCTTTAAGTTTTATATTCATTCATAGACTTGTGCATTTAAAGAATACATATAGGATTTTTGGCATGACCTTCTTGAGCATAAATATTAATTTAATAATTAATAAAATATCGATTGTAGCTTAGCTTAGCCAAAGTTAATCTTTGTAATACAATTTTGTACAATACATTTAGTACAAGTATAACCCTGGACTTTGAAAATTGTAAATCAAATCTACAAAAATGTTTCGAACGACCCAGAAACAATTTTCTGAGTAAGCTTTTTAATAGAAAATCAAGATCAAGTCAAGTTGACTAAAAAAGAACAATTTAATTTATGTATTCCAATAAGGATATAATAAAATATATATAAATATATTTACAATAAATAATTGCATATAATAAAAATTTGTAGCGTTAGTCAGATTCAAACTTTCTCCAATTCCACAACCTTTAATTTCACCAAGAATGTATTGAGTGCAGGATGCCGACTTACGATGAATTACTGAAAAATAAATTGTATCATAAAATTCGAATAACAATTTTACAAAAAAAATTCCATATAGGTTAAATAGCTTTTGACGTGGTTATTGTTCAAGGATTTTTTACAAGGTGAAAGTAGGTGAAAGCATTCCCCTCGTATGCATTTCGACTGATGAGTCAAAAGGTGCAATATTAAATTAATAATCGTTTAAACTTTCTTACTAGATATTATTCTAGATTTAGGGAAATTAAATTGTCTGTAGATTTTAAAGTAATTTGCAACGTGATTAGCATCCAAGAATTTTTGCAAGGTGAAAGCATGTAATAAATAATTCAACCGATCGAATGAAATTTCTACAGGATGAGATGAGACATGAATTTAACCCTTTCTTTTCACTCATATTCCCAAGAGCCATCTCCAACAAGAGATTCACAAAATCTTTATAGTTATATTTTTTGGCAAGAATTTTCGCCCACAATCCCATAAGATGTTTTATTCCTATGTTCATCTATTCTCATTATATGTATTGCTCATCCCATGTAATAGCAAATGTAGCTTGAATGTTTTTTAGTTTGTTATTACAGAGCAAAGCATTGGGTTGGTGACTCTGCTGGTAGCAGAAAAGTGTTAAAATAGTGTCTGCAGCCTGTGGTACAATCCTTTCAAAATAGTGTGTCCTCTTATATCCTCGTCCAAGTACATATTTGGGTAGAATTTTCTACTCTCGACTGCCTCAAATTACATTTTCTGATACTGCTGCTGCTGGAGAGAATAAAAGAGCGGAGAAAGGATGGACTCAGCACCAGTATCCTGTAACTTTGTGGGAAACAAGATGACGAAGCCCAAAAAAATTATCGAAGAGGCGAGAGAAATTAAAAATCCTGAATTGGATTTGGTCGAAAAGAACATTTTGGCTTTTGAAGAACTCACTGGTCTTTGTAAGATATCCTAAAATATATAAATACATCCGTTTTTAAAAGAATTATAATCAACCTTTCACTTTTTCTATAATAAACATTGCCAACTTTTATCACTTCTTGTACATATATGTATGTAGGTATAGTTAAAATGAGCGAAATAAATGCCAAGTCAAAATCGTACATGTGTAAGAAGATCTAAACCATCTCGCCCACTACAAAATAAAACTCGTCAACTTACATATATAATATAGTGAGAAAACTAAATAAAATACCTACCAACTTGTATGTATAAAGAAAAAGTATAATGACTTTGTTTAAGCACTTAACCAAGTTTTTTTAAAAAAATGACTATTCCATATTTGGGAGACAAAAGATCTACTCCACCCATTAGCTATATAGAATTACATACAAACAAATAGAAAAAACATTTCTTATAATTACATATACAAAGGCAGTTGGTATTATTCTGAGTATTTTGTTTGGTATTTGGCAAGATTTCAATAACTCATTCGCATTCATCATCTCTTCATGAACGACAGATGCGTTTCACACGTTCACACACTTTTTTGGCATTCTAACTAACTTAATTTCTGTCATATCTAATTTCCTGATTCATGAAAAAGTATGCAAAATAATGACATTAAGATGCCATGTTTATTATCTCAATTTCAGTCGCATTGGATTTCCTCACCAGATTGACCTTATCTCATAACAAAATCAAAAGTAAGTTCTTGTAACAAAAAAATAGGTGATAAAATCTTGATCAAGTTGTAAAATGTTTTTACTTTTTGAAAACCTAGACATACCTTCGAGTATTGCGAATCTCTGCAATTTAGAGATTTTGACAATCTTTAACAACCAACTGGAAGAACTTCCAACTGCTATTTCATCCCTGCCAAAACTCCGGATTCTCAATGTAGGGTAAGTAGAAAGAAATAATATTTATACATGTATATTACCAAATGTCAAATGCCAAAAGATCAAAAGAAATAATAATAATATAACTATGTATATATAGTTTATTATTATTATTATGCTCAACTAAACTTTGACTTTGACAAAACATGAACTTTGGAATAATAAAAAGCTATTTTCTTTTAGAATGAACAAATTAAGGTCCTTGGGACGGGGATTTGGAGCATGTCCATCTTTAGAAGTCCTTGACATTACCCATAACAAAATGAGTGAAGAAGGACTACCAGGAAATTTCTGGATGATGGGTAAAATGTCACATACTACTATTCACCCAAACCTATTTTTCATGTTTTCATAAAACCGTATCTTCTTTGACGACAGAAACGCTGAGAGCTCTCTACATGGGAGATAACTTTTTTGAGACAATTTCCCCAGAGCTGGGTCGCCTTCGGAGTCTTCAAATTGTAAAATAAACTTTTTAGTAGACTTGTTCTAACCTCTTTTCGATTTCTAGTACCATCAAATTCACTTTTTATATGTTGACCAATAGCTTGTCATACGGAATAACACAATCACTCATATTCCTCGTGAGATTGGAAACTTGAATCGCCTCAGGGAACTTCATGTGCAAGGAAATACTATTCAATGGCTACCACCCGATATCGGTATCTGATCGAATAAAAATAATCAATTCCACTAATTCATATTCAAGGATAACATAAAACTTGTTTTTAATGAATAGCTAACAATGATCTTGGAGGAAGCCGAAGTATTATTCGCGTTGATGATAATCCACTGGCACCTCCCTTGGCCGATCAATGGGCCCTTGGACCTCATCATTTACTCGACTATGTAAAAACAGATGCATACAAGACGTAAGTTTATAATGTAATATCACATTGTATTTATTGAAAGTAATTTTTTCAGTAGTTTTCTGTTATCACATCATTATAAAAAAAATAAAAAATCTCTCTACATATTTAACAGGTTGTACAACAACGCAAATAAACAACACCGAACAATGCGCTGAACGCCTTTGCCGATGCCTTGGTCCATTTCTTCCTCAAAAGCTTTCCAGATTCAGTCTCTGCCAATAAAAATAATGAATCTCGTTAATAATGTGCCATACTAATACCATTTTGTATTACTTTTCAATTGTCAATCGATAATACAGTAAGGAGGAAGTATTATGGGAAAAGAAAATTAATATTATTATTATATAAACCAAAGTTATCTAATAAACAAACTGCCTTACCTATTTATACCATGTCTTGAAATTCATATCCAAGATTGTATTATCAGTCCAAATCAAGCTCTTGTCAAGAGGTCATCATCATATTCATCATTGATATCCTCCTGGGTTAGGTATCCGATTTTCTCACCTAAATCATAGTCAGCTTTGTTAGACAGATAAAACCAAGTGAAAATGAAGACAATTCAAGAGTGATATATAATTTCCACGACTCTATTTCAGGAATTGAAAGAAACAAGCAGTGGTGCATAGGGAATACTGGGCCCTACACACGGAAATATGTAAGTGTCTACAGCAGCATGACAATAAGCTGATTACTAACATGTTTAAATAAATAGCCCTTTCTTTTTACACGCAACCGTTAAAACGAGTTATAATAATAATACATACTGTTTTCTACAGAGAAGTATTTTAAATCTGAGCTTCATTTAAACTAGCAGCAATACTAATTAGCAATCAATATACCTGCAAGTGAAGTCACCCACTCTCTCATTCGAACCACTTTTTAAGTCACTAAGGATTAGCTTCAAAAATTTACTTTCGAAATGCAGGGCGATTGATTAATTGAGCAAGTTATTAGAGAAATAAGGTCTACACTGATTTGACTTGCAGCAACAGCAAGCCATAGTAATTGTTAAGCAGTAATAACAAAAAAAAAATACTGACACCAAAAAAAATAATAATTCTTATGGACTAGGAGCCTGCATTCAGAAACAACAACCAAAATAATAATAACCAACAATAAATACCAGAGAGAAATCGCTAGAAACATAAACCAGCATCATTCCTTTGAAATACTAAATAACAACTTCTCCTCACTTGTTTTTTTTTTTATACAAATAACACAGAGCATAATAATAATACCTCACTTGCATAGATATATTTACGTTAAGATTGAATTAAAGTACTACGTGAATATAAGAATTTACGACTGTCAGCAAAGAAAGGTTACTTCATGGCAAATCAAATTGGCGTGACATATATGTTGAAATAAAAGGTTACCTCTCTTCAAATGATCTGAATATTCTACTACCTGCTGATTGTGTTAGAGACAGTTGTCACACAACTGTCCACTTGTACTTCATACTGGCTGTCTCCCTGTTCGAAACTGATTTTCTAGATGAGATCCTGTCACTGTCTCCTGACAGAAGAATGCTGACCGATGCCTGTCATCTTCTTGCTTAAACTGACACTCTATACCTTCTTCATCTTTTCTGTCAGATCCACCACTCTCAATATTATCTCTTCCTTCATTAGTCTATAATTATCAATTTCTCAAACACCACTGTGTGACAATACTCCTCCACTGTGTCTCCGGCTGATTCCTTCCTCTCCCCTGCCTCTCGTCGTTTTTTATGAACGTACGACGCTGGACTTGCTGTCTGAGCTCTGTTGTTTAAAGCTGACTGAGCTATGGATTTTTTGATGGACTGCAGTAAGACCCGAGAGAACTTATCTCTATAATAATAATGCCGATGCTGCTATGCATCTTTCTTCTTACCGTGGTGATGAGTACTTGGTTTGAAATCATTCCCAAACCAAGAAAGTTTTGTGACTATATGCAACCATGCTATTATAAATATGAATAAACTGCTACCAATATCTCAACTATCTTTGTTCTTAACTATCTAAACTGATTTATTTAATCTGAACCGAACTTCAAAGTCTGCCAATTATGTACTATATAGAATAGTGCATTCCTTAATACCTAGTTAAGATAAAACTGTACAAAACAACAATAAATAACCTAAAATATTGGTCTGGTCGATGAAACCTGTCTGTGTGTTATACAACAACGAAGTTTCTAACTCAGAGAGAAGATGGTCGTTTCACAGAAGAAATCCTCACCATTAACGGGAGACGAACTCAAAATGGAAGGGGGTGAACGGGTAACAAGAATGTTATGTTAACGAATTTTAAAATCTTCTGTTGTATCCTCCTCCTCCTCCCATTCCTCCACCACCTCCAGACTGGCCAGTGCTCGTGTATCCACCTATAATAATTTCATAAATAGAATTAGACATCGAGGGCTATGAAATAAAACTATAAAATAGTTTATTTTAAAAGTGATAGTTTTGCTCTAGTGCAAAGTATGCCCTTAAATTGTATATTGCTTACTTTCACCTTCATTCTTCATACCTTGATACGGTGCTGGGCGGTTTCCATACTGGTTTCCTCTCATTGGACCGCCGCCATAATTTTGCTGGTAATTTCCACCGAAATCGCCACCACCACCATAGCCTCCACCACCGGCGTTGTTTCCTTGCCACCCGCCACCACCACCGCCTCCCCATTGGCCACCACCTCCTGGGGGTTGCTCCCATGGTCCTACAGAACAATAATTTACCATTTTAAAATTATCTAGGATGTTTTTATAATTTTTTTTTTAAAAATTGATTGAAGAAATAGATCAGGGGGTACGGGGAGTACCCAACCACTCATCACAGAAATCAGACTGGGGCGGTATAAAAAATCATCATGAAAACTACTAATCTAAAGAAAGATAAATTAGAAAATTAAAACACAAAACTTACCAGTGCTGTATCCGCCTCCCCATCCACCACCACCTCCTCCACCGCTGCCACCCCAATTTCCACCGTCATTTCCTCCACGTCCACCCCAAGGATTAGTGTTTCCGCCGCCACCACCACCTGTCAAAATATCACATTTCATTAGTCACTGCAAGATTTATTTAAAACATCCCATCACAACAGAAAGAAAAACACTAATTAAAAATTAGGAAAAGATCAGGGGTACAGATTGTACCCGACCACTCATCACAGAAATCAGACTGGGGCGGTATAAAAAATCATCATTTCGAAACTTATTATATAAGGCATAATATAAAATGACATGAAAACTGACCTCTTCCACCTGGGGGTCCTCGTCCACCACCAGACCGAGAGTCCTCACGTCCTCCTCCGTAAGACCCTGCACATAATTAATGATCAATATTAGATTACAAGTTTTTTTAAACTGAAATAAAAGATGTAGTATGCATACCTCCTCCTCCGCCACCACCTCCCTTCATGTTAGCCATTTCGGTGCGGCTGAGGGCCTTTTTGACATCAACTCGTTTACCTTGGATTTCATGATACTTCGCTACTATACGACAGTGAATGTCAATTAGTAACTTGTAACTTTAGTAAAATTAATTTCATGGCCCTGATAATATAACTTACAGACAATTTTGTCGACCGGGTCATAGTCGTCGAATTCGACGAAGCCGAAACCTCGTTTCTTGCCAGTTTCTTTGCTCGTCACAAGTACAACATTTGAAACTGCTCCATAGGTCTGTAAATTTAAATGCAAAAAAAAAACTTTTAGTCAAATATTCAGACGGCAATTATACTATTTTTTTTTATCGCGACAGCGAAAAATCAGAGCAACCCGAAAGTAGCAACCACTCGTCACAGAAATCAGACTGGGGCGGTATATAATTCATCATGAGAAAAACTATCTACTAAGTAATAAAGCATAAGCATATTTTTAACAGCAGCAAGATTGACTCACTTTGAAATATTCCCTCAGATCTTCCTCCTCAACTTCTTCCTTCAGTCCTCCAACAAAAATCTTTCTAACTGTAGCTCCAGCTTCAGGTTTTCCAATGTCTTCTCTTGGGACAGCTCTCTTTGGCTCAACTTCTCTCCCATCGACTTTGTGGGGTCGTGCATTTTGGGCGTCATCAACCATGTACGCTCTAGAGTAAGTGATGAAGCCAAAACCTCGAGATCTTCTTGTTTTAGGGTCTTTCATGACCACGACGTCCACAATTTCTCCCCACTTTGTAAAATGTGCTTTGAGGCTTTCCTCGGTGGTGCGGTAGTCCAAACCTCCAATGAACAACTTTCGACATTGTTCTGGCTCGTTCTTACTATCAGCATTACGGCCGCTTTCACTACCTCCAGCGCCATTGTCCTAGAAAATCCATTAAAAATAATAATTAAAACTGTGTATCAAACCGAGAGAGAAAGAAATGAGAACATCTTCAATAGTAGATCAGGGGCACCGATTTGGGGGGTGCCCAACCACTCATCACAGAAATCAGACTGGGGCGGTATATTTATTCATCATATCAATAAATCATGCATTTTATCTTTCATCTTTCTCAAGTCAAAGCTCACTGAATGATAAACAGTATCAACGATTTTTTCACTACCACCCTGACCTTCATTTGACATTTAATATAATAATGCATTTAAGCTTCATCTACATAAGATTATATACATCTGTAAAATCTGTTGCTGATTTGACCTTTACTACTACTTTACTTAAATGAATATGAACGAATGTTACATAATTACAAGTGATTTGAGATTAATTTAAAATTTATATAGCCACAGCTGCCTGTACGTACAAGTTGAAAGATAATATTATACCCTAAGAAGATGCTATAATATTTCCGTTAATAATAGGCAAAATGTATAAAGCGCCTTGTGCCCTGAGGGCTTATACGGAAAACCCAAGCCAATTTATAAAGTTGAGTGCACTAGCCTCTCCGACCATTGTCACCAAAAAAATTGACCAAATGATGATGATGCCGAATATCTTAATGAGCATACTATAATACACCTGCTAAATAATAATAATTAAAGTTTTAAAAAATCTTGGAAACTTACATGGTATTCTTCTTCATTCTCTTGCTTCACACCGCCATTACTATAATCGTTATCAGACCCCATCCTTCGACTTTTTGGAGAGGAGAGATTCTTCAATTTTTCAAGCCCTCAACTTGTATAAAATCTTTGGAAATCGGACGAAATTCTTGTACAAATACTTCAGTCCACTCACCTCGATTCAACCTGGAAGAAATAATTAAAATCTATTCGTTAATTACGTCACAATTTGATGAAAACTAGATATTAAAAATGATGAATTTTTAAGAGAATAAAACTCGTGTGTCTGACTCACTTGTCATTCAGGCAGAGAATGGAGACGGAGAGAAGCCGGAGTGGAGAAAAAAGAACGCCGAATCTAAACCTCCAGGCGGACAATTATTCAACTAGACCCGAGTGGAATGGCCCGGACGGATTGGCCAGCTCCTTTATTCATACTTTCACAAAGAAAGCTCAGATTGTGCAATATTCAATGCAAGCTTTCACCAGCATGACGATATGGCTTTCACCAAAATAAAAATTATGTTATATTGATTTTTAGCCATAAAAATACTTTGTTCAAATTACAAACTAAAATATAGGCTTGAATTTGAATGAAAAGTTCACTATCCTTACTGCTTTCTCCAGTATTTAGCCAAGATATTATATCCATTAGGTATGTTATAACATAACTAAAATTGGCTTATTTTCGATGTTTTTTAATTTTAGATAATTTTTAACCTAGAAGTATTGGCTTAGAGAATGTGTAAACTCGCTAAAATGGTTACTGTTGACATATAACTTTGGCTAAGGTGTCCTGTATTAGATTAAATAGTGTAGTCTATTCTACAGTCCGGTCTTGACACTCTCTGTTATATTCCTTTAATTAATACGTAAGAGTATAAATAAATCAAATTATTATATCCCTAAATGAAGGTTTGATGAGTTATTTTCTCCACTCGAAAAGTCGAACATTTTGTATTTCTATCTATGAAATGCTCAACCTTTCAACTTAGCAAACAACTTTCCTACTTTTGAAAACATCAGTGAATAATACTTCCAAGTTTTAAGACTCAAATAAAATAAATGACTCGTCTTCAATATGATATGGTAATTAACACAATAATAACTGTTAGCTATTATTGCTTCTCGGTCTTTATAAAATCTTAAGTTGTAAATATAGTTGACATTATAATATCTGACCAAAACTTTGAACCTTAACTCTAACACGCGATTTACAGCCGTATTTACGTCAATGTAATGAAACCCGACTATAATATTTGGGTCTCTATTATTATGCAGAATATTCAGAAGAACTATCTAAAGCTGCTACAGCCTTCAACATACACACATCAACAGTAGAAGAATTAATTACAAGTTGTAATTTAAATATAACAAAGAGATAATTAATAATCGGTTAATTAGTCAAAGTGACGAGGGTGTCGATAAGGTTTCCTCCATGTTCTCTCAGCACTCTTTCGGCTCTTTCATGAGAAATCTCCATTTCGGTGACTATGAGTTCCACATCTTCCTTCTTTATCTTTATTTGGAGCAGTTCCTTCTCTTTCTGTAGTCTTCCTGCCATTTCTGTCGCTATCAGCTCTCGAACCTTTTGCAAAAAATACACATTAGACAATTGCATCACAACAATTGAATTAAATTTAAATGAATAACGAAAGCTTACCCCACTAAGGTCCGAAGAAGATATTTCCGTTTCCTCTGCATAGTCTGTAACCTTTTCCAAATCCCTGACCCCAGAGTCATGCTTCTTCTCTTTCACCTTCCTCGCTTCTTGTTCTGATTCTTCGGTTAAATCGTGATCATTTTCTTCTTGGTGTTGTTGTATCTCTTGGTTCAAAGGTTCACCTCCCTCTTCGTCTGTCGGCTTTGGCTTTCCTTTCGGCATTTTATAAACACTTTATAATTCTTGCAGTTTTTAGATAACACTAATTACTATTATGAACAATTTATTAAAAAGTTTTTAAAGTTCTGATATAATTTTTGAGTTGAAGAAATATTTTGTAATTCAACGTGATGAAAAATTTGAGATTGTTGATATTGCCGCTATATTCTAACTTGTGGCGCTAGTCTATGATTTTCTTTTGTTTACTATTTCGCAACTCACACGAGTGAAAAGAATTTACATTTTTTGCAATTTTAAATTTGCAAGTTAATTAATGTTCACACCACAACTCCCTGCTGCTGTTATTTCCGTACTTTGAGGTAAGTAATTATTTAATTTAGTAGTTTTGTAATTAACTAATTACTTGTACGAAATACTGCAATGAAATTGAATCGATAGTAAATAAATTCAAAAATAATTAAAGTACTAATCGAACAGACTTTAGGTCAATGACCCAAGATTCTAAACAGAGCCCGTATTTTGAAAACAATTTGTAAAGATAGGAAGGAAACAACTAACAACGAAGCTCGTGTCAAAGGTCACAGTCAGTCAACAGGTCTGAAAAGAATTGTCAATTAAATTATTTCACATGCTGTATAGTGTATAGGAGGAACTCTAGCTTATTGTTTAGACATAATCTGAAAAATACAAAAAGCTAGGTGATAGTGATAGTTCAACTTCAATTAATTCAAGTAATTAACCGCATTAAATATGTGTAAAATAGATTTAATTGTACATCGTACATAGTAAATCGATTATTTATGGATTAGTGAAAGCTTTTACATTTCATTTTATGTATAGAATCTTCAAGAATCATATCAGATTAGATCATATTATTATGATGTAGTTTTGTTGCTTGTATACATTGATTTAACAAGTCATAGGGTATGAAAAAACAAAAAATACAACAAATCGAAATCAATATAAATGACTAATTCGTAGTATTGACTTAATACATTTGTTTGCTATGATGATATAGATAGAAGAACACCAAATTGTTAAGAAATGTTTGTCAATGATTTTTTTCTTCCAATATCAACTTTCTCCTCTGAATTCTGATATTCCTTTTGAGTATCAGGCACTAGGCACCTTCAAGTACCGAAGAAAACAAGAAGGAAAACGACATGACAATATAATGACCAAATTACAGCATTGATTGAGCAATTATATGAATCGATCGATCCGATTCCACCAGGTGTGCATAGAATAGTGTTGTGCTAGGGTAGAAAGGGGAAGGAGAAATGAAATGGGTCGCTCGCTGTGGGATATCATTATAATAGTTGATCAATGACATTGACATATTGCCGGTTGACATGAAGTTAAGAAACATTTAGTATATATAAAATATGTTTGCTTTCACGTTTCTTTTTTACTTTCTATTTCTAGCAGAGAAAGTACAAACTGGGGAGCTTGGGAGCTGTGAACTAGTGTGTAAAACGTCTTTGTCGACAAATGACGCAAGTATCCCAGATATTTGGAGGAATGGAAAATCCCAACGATCTTCAACTTGATAACCTAAGTGAAGCGGATGAGTCAGACGAAGAAAATCGTGAAGATGAGGTTTGTCTTTCTTTCGATCTTTTATTTAAAGTCGCGTAGTCTTACAAATACAATATTGGTTTATTTAAAATAATTAAATTATTACAGATAAAGAAACTTTTAGAAGAAGGATTATGCAATGAAACATTCGAGTATGAAAGTGATAACTCTTCACACAACGCCACAAACCATAATAACTGTAGTTTTGTATCCAACAAAGAGAATTCACGCCTGTCTCTAAATGGAACTAATGGAAATCATGGAAATGGACTGCAACACGACGGAGGGTTCTTTAAAACACCAACAGGATTTAATGGAAACGGCGCTTTTGACCTTAACATGCTACCAAATGCAATGCTTGGCGATGGAGTTAATACTAACGGGATACAACCTCCAAAGCGAAGCCCGGCTTTAACGTTTGATCAAAATACTGGAAGTAATGGTCAACTGAAGAATGGAACTAACGGAAGTCATTCCAGTGGAAGTCCTAGAGAACCACCACCGCTTAAGAGTATTCTGTCTTTGAAAAACAAAAACGGACTGGACCAGGTGCAAACAAACAGGGAGCATGAGGAAGTGGAAGTCACCAATCCAACAATTTCATTGTTGCATAAAGAGCACTGTCCACAAAATGAAAATGATGGTCTTGGAAGTGCAATTTGGTCATCTACTGTTGATAATAGTGTGGAGCAACTTAAAACGCTTTGTGACTTACGTAAGCGACAGATTGAAAGATCAGAAGAGACCATCGGTACACTTCAAAAGGATAAAAGAGCACTGCGCCATGAAATTGGTCTAATAAAAACAGAAATGGTCCAATTAAAATCTCACGAAATTGATGCCGTAAAGTTTGCTGGTATTTTAATTTAACTTTAGTAATGAAAATTCGTTGCCGATTAATAGCATTGTTAATACCTTGAGTTTATTTGCATTTTAGAATTGAAAGAGGAAGAAGTGACTTATCTCAAAGACAAAATTCGAGAGGCTATTGATGAATTTGAGAAAGCTCGCCGAAATGAATTTGCAGCTAAAGAAGAGACTTTAAGATTGCAAATTGAGGTTAGTCGTCAATTTAATTTAACTATTCAATTTTCGTTCGATTTTGGATTAATATAATACCTCTATTTTTAGAATGAAAAGTTACAGCAGGAGGTTAAGCTATTGAGTTCACTGGGTCAATCAACACAGCAAGCTGAGATAAGTGACGTGGTTCGACAACTTCGGGATAAACACAGTAAGGATATTTCTGCTTGGCAAAAGTTGACGGCAGAGTTAGAAGGCCAGATTCGAACTTACAAGGTATACTTTAAGAAACACTTTGACACTTTTTCAAATAAAGATTTACTGTACAATGTTTTTAAACCAACCAAAATCTTTTTTCTTTGTTTCAGAGAACCCATCAGTTACTTCAAGAAGAAAGTTTTGCCACAATCAAGCAAAACGTACAAACGCAGACAGATTTTAACCTAGAAGACGAGATCGAGCGACGAGAAAGAGAACTTGCGGCACAAGAGTTCCAAGAAGAATTTGGGGGCTGTGGAGATGCTTTTATTGAAGAATTGGAAAATTTGTCAGAACGAGAGATAGTTAAGCGTGTACGGAAAGAGTGGAGGACAGAAAGGGTAAATTTATATAAATGTTTATATTTACATTGTTGTATTTTAAAAATTATTTCATCATAACATAAATTATTTGCTATGTAGGAAAAGCTCGTAAATCATTATCGTACTGAGATAAAATATTACCAACACAAATTGGCCTCACTTCCCTCAGAACTCTATGAAATGTGGCAGAAGACGCAAGAAGAGCTCGGGTTGAACAACCCCGTAACTATAAGTACGCTAAAATATAGTTTGTACATGCAATCATTTATTGTGGAATGTTTGAAATAATAATATTTATTGATTGGTGTTCATTTTTTTCAGAACCAGTTTGCAGAAGTACAGCTTCTATGACAGATGTCAAGTACCCTGAACGCAAACCTCATGTTGACAAATCTACTTCAATCATTGATGTAGGGGCAGCTGGGGATCAGATGGACACTGTAGATGACAAGTTTGGGGCTTCAAAGACTTTCAAAGAAGAATCAGTTCAAGTTAACTTTACGGCAGCAACAGCTAACAAAAATGATCATGAAGAGATTCCGGTTGAAAATAAAAGAATTTCTTCATCTTCTACCTCCGAAACTTCTTCAGTTGTCTGCCAAACTGTAGAGACAGTAGAGACGTACAAGCAGTTGGCAGAGGTGGTCGACAGTTGGATCAACGAAGTTGCAACCCACAAGCAACAAGCACTAGAGGCGAATAGTCGAAGCCAGTCTGCAGAGAATGAACTTAAGAAACTAAAGAAACAATTTCGACAACTGCAGAAAATGGCAGTAAGTTGCAGAAGAGAATGGAAGAAGCAAGAGGATGCTTTAAAAAAGAAGAATTTCGATATGAAAGCGCACTATATCGAGATGTTAAAGACATTGAATGATAAGTTGGCAGTAATCGATCAACAGTAGTACACAGAGAGCCTCCGTCGGCAGCATTGATACCTGTTTTTGAAGACAAGTGCACTTTATAAGTAACTATACTAGAGTTAGTTATATTTTCAAATATCTGTACAAAGCATGGAAAGTGAGAATGTTAGAAAAATTACCTGAAATTATATTACGAATTGCCCTGTATTATTATTACCCATACATTGTGTACTTAAAAATATTGTATTTTTACAAAGAAATGTTGGAACTGATTGAGTGGAAGTAGTATATATATATATTTACTAAATCGAGATTATAAAAATAGAATGCCATGATGATAAGTGCTGGGTGCTCAGAATATTACATCAAAATGTTCCAGTTAATTGTTCTCAGTATTTTCACCATTATTTCCTACTATAATACGCTTATATTGTAACATTATGATCTTTTCTGCATTCGTACTTAAAAATGGACTTATTAAAACATATCTTTTGTGCCAGGTGTTTGCATTCCAATTTTAAGTTTTTAATTGTTAATTTTAATTGAACTACTAAGAGCAAAGTTTGGCGAAATATTTATGCTCTCTTTTAAAATACGCTTATAATATTCAGACTGTAATTTTGTTGAGTTTACATTTGCTCATTGTATTTAATTGTTGTATGACATTTATACTACTACTTGTAGTTTTTAGTTTATGAATTATGACTCACAACGAAGATAAACCATTTGCCATTTTAATTTTTTATTTGTGGCATGACG
This sequence comes from Vertagopus arboreus, assembly GCA_034698485.1. Classification (NCBI taxonomy): domain Eukaryota; kingdom Metazoa; phylum Arthropoda; class Collembola; order Entomobryomorpha; family Isotomidae; genus Vertagopus; species Vertagopus arboreus. Next base: position 6,048 of record JAQGBQ010000343.1, on the reverse strand, counting down.
AGCTACTTTTAATTATAATGTAATGATTTTTTTTTGTAAAGTTTTTGGTATCGGTAGCTTTATTATTTTTATTATTTATAAATAAAGGAACGTGTCTTACAAACATGGTCAACGGTTTATAACGCATTTTTCTTAACTATAGGTGAGCGGTAATTAGAGCTAATTGAAAATCCTATCGTTTATAGGAATGACTCTTGGCAATATTATAACTAAAACTAATTCCCTCTAAACTAAACGGGAATCTTTCAATCAATAATAAAGTTTAAGAAGATCAAAAAATTGTCTGAAATCATACAAACTTTAATATGGAACGACTAGATATATTAGCATGTAAACAATTCATATAATTTGTCCAGAACTATTGTAGTACTGAATTTGAACAGTGAAAGCTATAGGAAAATCCCTAACAACAAGAATCACATTGTACTCTTTCAAAATATAGAAACTGTTCTAATTTTCAACAGAATCCTACTTTTTGACGAACATCAACTTAATTAGCTCTGATTTTCCTCTTCAAGAGATTTGAGATGGTCTTTTGAATTAAGTCTATGAGTCTCGTTCATCGGGGTACTTTAGATGAAGAGTTAGAAGGGTTGATACGACTCCCAATTAGCACCAGGGGCTAAATAGCATCTATGGCCATTCAGGTTGAAAGGAACAACACCTCTGTAAGCTGTTCTTGGCACACCAGCCTGAAAAAATAAAATGGTTTGACATCTTATTATTATCTGTCTGTAGTAATGATCAATCAATAATAACACCTACCCGAAAATCTTCCATAAGTTCCAGCTTTTTGGCAAGGTTTCTAAAGTCAATTTTTGTTCTGTACACTAGACGATATTCTGCAGGAGATGTTGAACCAGACGTTATAGTCAAAAGTTCCGCTACTGACCCTACAAGCTGACTGGAGTAAACTCGGCGAACAAATTCGACATCAAAGTTGTCCTAGAACATAATATTGAGTACATGTAAATAGAAATGTAACTTTGAAAAAGTTATTTTGTAGTAGTTGTAGTTTTACCTTGAGCAGGTAAGATAGGTCTAAAGATGTAAAAGGCACAAAGTGGTCATTCAATTTTATATATCTTAAATGGTTCATGTAGTAAGTGCCACTGAAACGTTTAAAAGCAGAACGAAATGTTAGACTAGGTCTTTCTCTAGAAATGTAAATCATTATTTAGTCAAAACTTACTGGCTGACACCCTCTTTTCCAAAGGTACTTGTTCGAGATATTTCTGGTCGGATACATACCCGATCTCTTCTTTGAGCTGGTTCTCGCATCCAATCATCCCAATAGCTACATGAATTAAATCGAATCGTTACTTTGATTTGTTTTAAAAAGGTTTTAATCATTTCTGTCAAAATTAACTTGAATACTAACCCTCTTGGCCATTTAATCATCAGCTCAGTCCACAGTTCTTTGGTCATCATCCACCCAAGACCGGGGAAAAAATCGGTTCTGTGGAGTACGTCATAGGCTGATTCATTTATTCGCTTCCCTTTTCCATTATCATTCCAAGCAGAAACACACCAAATGGATCGATCTTTTTTCATTATTGTCAGAGTTGCAGCAAAATACTCGAAAAAATCTGGAGCAATGTCCAGATCATCTATTTCAAAATGAACATACAGATTATATAGGGTTTAATCATTATTTATAAGGATATAAAAAGAGATATTCATACCTTCGACAATCAACACATTAGGATGATTAAGAACATTAAACGTATGATTTAGAGCCCATCCATAGTGACGAGCGATCTTAAAATAACCTTTCATCTTCTTTTCTTTTGGGGGCACCGTAATTTCTGATAGATCGGGTTGCTGAAAACAGAAAATCATGTAGCTTTTAATTCTGTGCAGTGATTAAATTAATTTTAGTAGATTAAGATTATGAGAACAAGTACCATAATATGAGTAATTCGATCGCCATAAGACTCCAGCACCGCAGTCGTGGCCGGATGCGAGCCACAATCTTGAGATACGACAATAGGAAACTTCTTTGCTGAAGGTCTATATTTAAATAACTGATCTAAACTCCTCTTGACCGTTGGACGGTCACACACAAATACTAGCACTGCTATCACAGAATTCTCGTCCATATTCGAAGAATGTTTTTGAACCTCAATCTTTTGCTTTGGAGCGTGTTCGTCAATAACTTCACCGTTCTCCATATCATCACCATCTTTAGGTAGATGACCTACCTCATTGTCTTTATCATCTGCCTGTCCTTTAGGCTTTTCTAACTCACCAAGATCCGCGATATCACTTCGAACTTCCCCTGCGTTAGCCTCTTCTTGAAGTTCTTTTTGTAAAGCGATCAATTTACTATCGCCTTTTGACTTCATCTCGCCATCCGTTTTGATAACTTTTTCTTTTGTATTTTGTGCTTGGTCCTTCTCTTTAGAATACTTTTTCTTTATCTTACTTAAGAGAACGGTAGAATATATTTTCTGAGATTGGATTTCTCCTTCTAAATTGTTTAGATGTTTGCTTATCAGCTCTTGTTGATTCTGTTTTTTAAAAAAACAATTTATATATATTAAATTAAGTGACAATTTAAATGAATAAAATTAGAAGGAATATATCTTTGAACTGCTCTCACCTTCATCAAGCCATTATTAGCTTTTTGAATCGTGTCGACAGAAGTCGAAGGATCCGGAAGTCCGATATTCTTGACTAATGCCCAAAAGAAGATGCCAAGAAGAAACAGGGCAAATACATAGAACTTTTTGAGAATCTTGGCCATCTTAAAATACAGATTTGGACCTTAGTAAAGTGATTTACGTTATCATTAGCCTATCATCTCGTAATATAAATGATGATGACTATTTAGGTCTGCTAAGCACATTTTTATAGTTATGTGGTGTTTTTAACACAAGTTAATATACAATCTCTCATATTTCACAATCTATCTATTATAGAAAACAAATTCTGACAGCCAGTTTCTAATAATTAATCTAAAACAATTGTCAGCATGTTCGAAGGGAAATATTCACTTTCTGTTTTCAGTTTTCACACACTTGCACTTTCTTTCCGGATGAAACCAATTTTAATCTGAAATAATATTTCACTTTTCTTAACTCCATCCAAAAGTACTTCTTTTTAATTATTAATTAGATTGCAGATATTGGCATAATCTTCAAATCTTGATAAAGTTCAGGGTTACATTCAAACGGGCAGTCAGAATTCAGAAATGGCAAGTTGGTTATAATTCTATAAAGAAAATTAAAGTACATTTAATACAATCTCTTTAGAAATTAAATGAATACAGAAATATAGTTAAAAAGAACACGTAACGATTACCGATTAGTTTGCTGCAATAAATATTATTACTTTCCAAGAAATAATTAATCTTTTCCTTTCCGTGTCATCCGTGATGTTGATGTTGCATGTGCTTCATTATTTGTGGGCCAGAGGAGTTGCTTCTAAAAACAAATTAACCAATAAATAAATGTTCACATATTTATCCTAAACCAACTTCACTTCTTTGGCTTCAATTTAAATTAATTATTAAATGCTTGGTTAAACTCTAATGAAGCACAGTCAATTCAACTAAAACCGAAAAGATACAAATTAACACAAATTGACACAAAACACCTAAGTTATTTGAAGGCCAACCTCTCAACTCTCATTTCTTGTCAACAAAATCTTATAATTCATGATTACTCAATATGGGTTAACATTTAAGGATTTAACCTACCTCCTCGTAATTACAAGTTAGTTAGTTAAATAGTAAGAATACTACGTGGCAATAATTCGTCAAGTTGTCAGACAGACTGGTTGATATCCACTCGTTCACAATATAACACAACTGCCTGTTCTCTAATGAATGAAATGAAATGGATATAGAGAAACTGTTATAGAAATAGACAAGACCTTCAAATAATGAATCTGGTTTAGCCACTTATACTTCAGTCTCACAACATTTTCCTATATTTTGTAATGAATTATCAATTGTACATTATTATTATTGACAGTATCATTGTTTTGTCAAGTTCATTTTTGACATGTCAATAAAATGTGGGTTATTTATTTTATGCTATCTATCCAACACTGCCGGGTAACGATTATCATAGCAGACTAATGATTATTTTCTCACCCGAAGTAGAATTTAGAATCCCGTGAAATGATTGGGGAGGGTCGGACCAGTTGAGGAATGATGAAGTGAGAAATCCTGAAATTCGGGTAGTTCGGAGTTTCGGATTACAGGTTTCGTCGTAGGAAACTATAGGGAGACAAAGATCAATTTCCGGTTATGGAGACTCCTCTTGTACAAATCTCTGCTTTACTTCTTCCAGTCGGCAATCAATCGGACAAAGGCGTTGTGTATGCAATTTTCTTGACTCACTTTCCAGATTCTGAAAATAATTTATAAATTAAAAATTAGTTTACACATAAATAAAGAACTAACAATCATCTTAATGCCAATTCTTTGCCGTTTAATGCATATGCAAAATATATTTCATATGTATTTTTTTTAAATTTGCATGACACTAGAACAAACCCAAAACAAAGCAAAAAAAACTTGATAATCTATACAAGATTTATGAAATTGTTCTAAATTACCTGAAGTAAAGAATGGTTTCTTGTCGAAGCCGTTTGTCTCTTCTTTTCTGCAATTGCACCCAAATCCTCCGGAGTTTCGATTTCAGTCAAGTTTACCTTTTTATTTGTCTTGAACATCACCTGCTTTCGAGCTTCTCTGAATTCAATGAAATTAATAAGAAAAAATTAATTCAGTTATAATTTTTAACTAGAAAATAAAGAATTTAAGAAAACATCCGGAGAATCTGTTAAATATTATTTCAAGCTTAATTTTTTTTTTGGCTAACATTATAATAAAAACGTCCCGTTCATAATTATTCTAGAATTTATAGAATTTGATAGTTGCATGCGTGCAGAGTTTGTAAATAAATTGGGTCAGAAAGTCAGAATTACTAGGCTATTATAGTAAAAGATTAAACATGAATTTAATAAATCTATATTAAATTACTATATTCATACGCTATGCTATTTAAAAAAATTTAATTTATGGTTAATGTTTGGCCGTCAAAATGTAAACGCATACCGTATATCAACATTCAACAAAGACAGCCACTTAAGGCAATTCAAGGCTTTATTTGTCCAGTGAAAGTGAAATTCAATAGACAAATATCCCTTATTTCTTCACCTATTCATATAAAGTTATTTATACATCTTTTACAAACAATCCTTTTGGAGGGTTCTGACTAATTTGCCTTGGGCACTCGACCTCGACCTATAAAATTATATTCCGAAGATATTTTTATCAATCTCTCAATTATGTCCTTAAACCGGATTAAAGAAAACTAAAAACTATTTGAGCTTGTAATTTGAAATTATTCACAGATAGGGTAACTGAACAAATAGATTAAACTGTCAAGGTTAATCCAAATGGTTTCAAGAACAAATTTCAAGCCGTTATAAGACTGCAATGTTAAATAACCTAATCCTAACTGACCTCAGGTTAGTGACCGCCTAAAAAATATAGTTGTCAAAATATTTTCTATCTAAAAATTATTAAGATAAGGGCCAAAACACTTTTTTCATACAAAAAATGGTAAAAGTAGATAATAAAATTGTGTGATGAGCAAGAAATATGTGCATGCAAACTTACAATTCTTTGAGTTTCTTCTCGATGCGAAGTTCTTCTGCAATAAGTTTTTCCATTCTAGTTAAATCTTATTGTGATTCGACTATTGATTTAACATTATAAACACAGCGACAAAAATAATAACAAAATACTATAAATGGAAATGTTTGCATATTTCACTATTGGATACTTGTCAAGGAATTATTGATTTTCTGTTGATCCGTCCGAGTGAAACAAACACTAATCGGTCCCTCCTCGTGTTATCCTTGAACACTTGAAGGGCTTTTATAATTTGTTTGAATTCAATAAGAAATTAAATCAATTTGATATTCTTTAAAACTATGTGTAGAATACTGATATACCTTAGATGCAAAAATTTAGTACATGTTTCATATATAATTCTGCAACCACAAATAATTTATTGCAAATCGATG
>JAQGBQ010000342.1:0-24931 GCA_034698485.1 Vertagopus arboreus | reverse complement strand
TTGATTCTGTTATTGCCATAATAGCCTGTCTTTCACCAAAGCTCCAACAATTTAGTATTATTTTTTCTTCAAAAAACCAACCACGTTTTTAACTTTAATCGAATGTTTGTATACACCAGCATTTTCAACAGTTCACACACTAAATGATTATTAGTCTGCAGATACTACCAGCGAATGTGCAAGGATCCTTTTAGGTTTCACTTATGTATCACAGTAAATTCAAAATCTAATTCTATAAAAAAATAGTTAATACTTGTGTATTGTGTGTGTTGTATTGGTGTTTGTGTCTTTTGTTTTAATAATATATTAGTAGGAGATTAATTAGTCAAATTTATCATGACTAGTTGATTGCCATGTAGCCAGATGGTAACCAGTTTCATAATTTAGTTTAAAGTATTTCATTCTAGTTCAAATGATCTGCCTTGGTCATTAACGGTAACCGTTGACCTGTATGTCACGCATACGTAAGATAACTTAAAGGTTAAAAGCCTACCCGGATCTTGTTGATGGCAACGCGACACTATATAGAAAAAAGATGGGGTGGTGACGGACCGACAATCCGTACTCCCGCCCGGCCTCTAAAGGTAATGGGTATTATTAAGGTCAGAGAGGTCACGGGTAACAGCCAGGGTAACCTAATTTATTTGGTTACACGGGAGGTTAGCTCGGTAACCATGTAAACATGGAACCAAGCAACACCAAGGGGGGAAAGGGTGGCAAAAGGACCAGAAAACAAAAGGGGTCAAGAAAAAGGTCACAAATAATAACAACAGGTCACACAAAGAGGTCAAGTATTAGCATGAAATGCAAATGTATTTTTACTTTATACACTAAATAAAGGTAATGAATATTTTTTATGTTAATAAAAAGATATGATTTGGGTGCAATTTTTTTTTATTTTTATAAGTTTTCAAATGTTTATGGTTTTACATTATAAGATTTTTAGAATTTTGTTTTTTAAAGTTTTTAGGATTATAATAAGCATGTGTTTGAACTAATGATTGAATTTAATATTACGTAAATTATTCATATTTGTAATCACTCCCTGAGGCTACAAAAACAATATTTGTAGGTGCATTTATTTTTTGGTACTTTTCTGAAGGTTCGTCGCTATGGTTAAGGTTACATTGCATTGCTGTAAATCTAGTTGAGGTCTTCCACACTTCTAATACTTCCTGGTCCGCTTGCTCCAATGTCAACTTGTTGTGGAACCATATGTCCAGTAGGGCTAATCTCTCTCTCAATATCTTGCAATTCGAACTCGTTGTCAACCAAGAATGCATCAAGGATGGAATTTGATGGCTGTAAAGTGTCATCTGACTCAGAGATATCCACTCGCTTGGGTCGTTTGCAATTATGAGCAGTAACTTCTTGATCGACAGCCAAAAGATCTCCTGGGTGCGATCCATTATCGGAGCCTTCTGAATTATTTCCAGAGACAGATTGGACAAGATCCTCCCATACATCTCCGTCAATATGTCGAACTGTCGATGCACTTCTATTTCCTCGTTTTGGTCGGTTGATTCCAGGACTTCGTCTCGAGTATTCACAATGCACAGTTGGAATTCCCCCAATTTCTTCCGTAAATCCGTCAGAGTCCTCCTCCTCATTTCCCATATCTCCGTCTCCGAAAAGATGTGTGAGCCTTTTACCTTTGGCCAACATACCGTTAGAAAGCTTCCAGGTGGTGGTATCACAGTTTCTTCCTTTAGAAGCTGGGCTCGTGTGATATCTACTGTCGATATTTTTGACGGGGACAAGGAGTCCATCTTTGACTTCCCAAGACATCTCTCCCGTTGCTGTACTTTCGACGGTTCCAATATTGTATTGTTGATCGGATTCGAGGCAAGGCACAACAGAGTCATCGATCCTTGGTACATCCTCAGTTATATTTATGTATTCATTAATTAGCAATAACCAAGCTTATGGGTGAATATCTCCGTGTAAATCCACAAGATCCGGGTAGGCTTTTAACCTGTAATTATAACACTGTTTGCTCATTGCAGCCTCAAATTTCTCTTTAGATGAGCCAGTCATTCCCGCACTTGGGTGTTCCATGCCTAATATAATAACTGGGGCTCTTTTCACAGTTATCTTGGAACCATATTTAACATCTGTAGAGCAATTTCCTCCACCAGCTATTAACAAAAATTTGTCTTTCAAATCAACTTGCACTATGCAACGCGACGCATTACGTATGCTACCTGTATGTAATGGTTTTCATTTATAAAAACTAAAATTAGATAAATATGTTTTAAAATACTAATATCGGCTAATTAGCTTTGACATGTATTTCAATTCAACCAAGCGTGTGGCTAATACTATTTCCATTCATGATTGCTTTTTGATTGATTCAAGATAATATATCTCTAGCATTTTTATAGCTATTAAATTTTACATAAATGGGTGAGTGGTTCGTTGTGTGGTGACTTTATTCGATAGTTCTTTTAATTTTGTGATGTCAGCAACGATGATGTAAACAACGAACTGTTCTAACCAGAAAGTCAAATACTATTTCAAAAGACGAGACTGACCTTCGGATAAGTCTATGCGATTCAGCTGTTCGTCTTGGTAAATGGAATAGAATGACCCATAATTACTCAATGATTAATTCGAATAGGCAAAATCCTTTTTTACAATAGACGGTTCTGCACTAAAATCTACAAAGAAAAAGAGGAAAGGAAGTGTAACCAGTGTTTCCGATTTAAATCTGGAAGTAAACGGGAACCATGTCCAAAGGTTACAATATACCATGCAATGAAGGTCGGAATGATCATCACTTATTATCTGCCAATGTCTAATACAATTAAAAAACAGTCGGTGCGATTTCAATGGGAAGAATGTCCAAAATCATTTTCAACAGCCAGGTATTTAACGAATCATTCCAAGATTCACTTGGGCCAAATGTCTTTCACTTGAGAATCCAAATGACACTCACAATTTCAATTTATCGGGTTTTTTATTCGTTGTGTTTTTTCGATAAAATATATCCCTTAGGCTGTATCTCTGTCTAAAAATGTCGAACAGGAGAGGGGGTGAATACATACTATTACTATTTACAACAATTTATTCAAAGTAGAATGAAAACAACTATACTTTGTGTTCAGATTAAAATTAGATTTTTTTGGTGTTCATTTAAATTATGTTGGTTTGAAAAAGTACAAATTCTCAAGAATTTTGCAACGCATACAATGGAATGTTTTTTAATCCTAATCCTTTACAGATTTTGATCTTATTAAAAACCCTGCAACAAGATTCAAACATAGAAGCAATTTCTTAATCTTTATAAAATATAGAAATATAGAAAAAGTAACTAGCCTTTGAAATATTCTCAGAAATATAGAGCTGACTGAGAAAGCAGAGTTGAAATTCAAAAAACTGTTCATTTGGTCATTCAATCTTGCCCAGTTAACAATCAAAACAATAAACGCAAATATTGAGATTTTTTTTTAAAATAAAAACCTTAATATTTTGTGTTAGTGCATATCCAAGCTGACTATCAAGTACAATGTCTAACACAATAATCAAACCGTTGGTGCAATTTCAATGTCTAGAATGTCCGAAATCATTCTCAACAGCCTGGAGTTTAACGAATCATTCCAAGATTCACTCGGGTGAAATGCCCTTCAGTTGCAAATTATGTGACAAGAAATTCAATTTGAGACATGAGTTAGTAAGCTACATGAATTATAAGCACAAAGAAAGGCCATTTAAATATGCAACCTGTGGATCCGCTTTCAAAACCAATGTAAACTTAAAACATCATCATAATCGAATGCACTCTGAATCAACTTATAGTTTTCAATGTGATCAGTGTCTAAAACGACTTCGTACTAAAGATGATTTCAGTCACCATAGATCCAGTCATTCCGATCAAATACCATTTCCCTGTGAGATTTGTCAAAAGACTTTCAAACAAAAACGGAAATTACAGTTGCATTTGAAAAGTGTTCATTCAGATGATCCTTCGTATAATTTCAAAATATGTGGGAAAAGGTTCGGCACTAAAACTAGTTTATCAAAGCATCTGAGAAGCCACACCGAAGAAAAGCCTCACAAATGCCAGTTTTGCAAGAACAAAGAATTTGCTTCAGTATAAGTAAATATGCTACTCAAGACCGTCCAATGATATTCTACCAAGACCATCATGACGAGAGAGGTCACGGTCTTGTTAGAATATTATTGTCTGGTCGTGAGTAGCATACTGCTAACAAAAGGAAGGTTAGATTAGTTAGTCCTGACCTAACTGACCTTCCTAACCTAACTGACCTTCCTAACCTAACCTGACGCTCCAAATTCTCTCGTCCCCCTAAAAAAAAGTTTGGTCTAAAAAACATCTGGTCAAATGATATAAAAAAAAATTCAAATTTTATGCAAACCTATGATTAAATTTAAATAAATAATTGTCAAATTTCCTAATAATTTATGGTGATATGACATAATAAGTAAATCGATAATCCAGTATTTGTTTGTATGACGATGCCAGAGTTGTATGAATGAATGCAAATGAAAAGACAAAAGCTACAGTGTTGTTGGTATTTTAATGCCATCAAGTGTGGCTTTTATTAAATAAAAAAATCAAAGCCTTAAAGTTTTTTAGATTCAATATTTTATTTTCGTCCACGTTTAGGTTGACTTTTATCAGGGTTTTTAAATCTTTCAGCTGCACTCCATACAAGCAAAATCTCTTCAGTTGCTTCTTGAATAGACATCTGATTATGAAACCACATGTCAATCAAAACGAATCTTGATCGGATTTCATCACACGTCCTGCTTGAAGCCAAAAAATGAATGATAACTTCTGGTATTGGATGAGTGTGGCAAGTCCAGCTACAAATGTCAGCCCAATTTTTTGGTCCAGAAGCAAGTTGTGTTAGTACTTTTTTCACGTCCAACCAAAATATGTCTTTCACTCGGTCTGGCTGTGGAGATTCTTCATTTAACTTAAGAGAGATTTGTTTCATAATCTTTGCTGAATCTTCCGAAATTCCCATAAACGTGGACGTAATATTAAGATACAGTTCATCATCTTCACAATTCTCAAGCAAACCATCTCGTCTTCCACACATGTCCAAGTGTAAATCTCCTATTTGTTCTCTTATGTTAAGCAAGGTTTTGTTTCTGTCTGTCCACATTTTTTCACGCTCAAATATATGGCTTTTATCCGGGTGAGGATAACAAAGGGTAAAATCATTGGTCGGCTGTGGTACAATGAAAGGTATGTTCATTAATTCAAGTAATTTGACTTCCATGCCCGACGATTTTAAGTAGTTGTTGTAATTTCCCAGAAACCCTCTCTTGTTATTTTTGCGTTGCATTGCAAGTTTGAACATACTTTAGCAAATTTATTTTAGTAAATGAAACAATGAAATAAAAATGTGGTCCAATATTTTTCTAAAAAAGATATGTTATCTTCAAGAGTTTCTGAGTGAATGAAAAGTAAAATGTTCAGTGCCTACTTTTTAAACTATGCAACACGTCATATGTAGCGAATGATGTCACATTTGTCGTCATTTTAAATGCAACAGATTTTGATTTCATGTACATTTGTATGATCTCAACATAACATGCAAGCCAGATGAAAATATTTGCACAAAGTTTTGTATGAACCTTAACTATGATAAATATGAAATATATGCCCATTTGACGAGTATGATGAAAATAATATAGCCAACTACAATATTGTTTTATTGTTTAAAACCCTCGATTAGGGGCATTTATTGATCTTTTTTATTTTTAAAAGTAACAAACATAGTTATAAAAATTAAAAGTATATTCATAAATAGTTTAAACTTGATCTTGACCATCAGTGGGTGAAGTTCGCTTTACAAAAAACTCTACTTCTACAATTCTTATATTCATTATACACATGAGAACGACTGCCCAAAATAAAAATTTGCAGATTCCCCAGAATATGGAGGCCAATTGAGATTTTTCATTACAGCATCCAGTTCTAGACGAGTTCATTTTCCCATCCAAATTGCAATACAATTCGTCTCGGCTGTAGACTCGGTTTATTTCTTGGTCCTGCAGATCATAACAATCATCTTCGGTGCAATACACTCCTACTATTAGTTGATATTTTGAGACAAGATTAGGGGATGAATGACAGACGTACTGAGGGTAGTCATAGCCTGCTATGAGTGTCTTGTAAAATCCAAACGAAGTCTGATTGACACAAGTTCTGCAATCATAATCCACTGATGTTATGTTTTCTTCCAACTGAAATGCATTCGTAAATCCCCATACAAGACAAAGGCAGAGTAATTTGCAAAACATTTTGAAGCTTGGGTTTTATTTTTCCTCTTGACTTGAGGTGGTCGATTATCCAAATGGAATAAATCCCTGCCACTCAGTTGAGTTTTATATGAAGTTACTGGACGTGATGACACATACTTTACCCGGTTCTACGTTTGGTCTTAATTTAAATCGTTTGTAAAATGAAATCATTTTGTCATCGTTTTTTTTGTAGTTTGATGAAAAATACGACTGGATTTTTTTAAAGCTGACTCTTTCTGCTCGGTTGAGCAAAAAAAATATGCAATATATAGCACATATGTTGGAATTGAAGTTCTGGTATTGTGTTGGGTTGTAGTTTGAAACTGCATATGGAAATGTTATCCCATAGTCATGAGGTTGCTTGCCAAGACTGTCCCAGAAATCTACTTTTATTACTGAGTTGCTTCTGTATATGAACCATGATATCCAATGTGAGCCCAGTTCGTCCTTTTTCTGGTCGTTTTGACATATTGCAATAGGAAGTAAATCAAACTTTATTACTGGTATTTCGTCAGAAGCGATGACATAAACCTTTTTGACACTTGTTGTTGCTATTTTTTTTTTAATTTACAAAAAAGTGTGTGAGAATCGATTATGAAATAGTTGTGTCTGTGTGGATGTTTCTGTCTCGATCAATTTGCAAAAGACTTTGGAAACTGGCAAAAATAATTGCATTGAGTGGTTCGTCTGTCTCTTTTTCAAACTGTATGTCCAGTTTCAGTTGAGCACTCCTTTGTCCGTGAAATCGATTTGGTGAATGAGAAGCAACAAGGTCCACAGCTACTAGATATTTCCCTTGCAAGTATGTTTCTCGATCAAGTCCATTAGATAGTTCCATAATGGGTGCAATTGACTGTAACGAATGGTATCCCAGTAAATTTTGGTTGTCACTGAATTTAACTTGGCGAAATAGTGAAGTCATTTCTCCGTCAAGTGTCACACATATAGAAGACATATCCCATCTTTTAAATGAAAATGGAGATTTTGTAAAATCTCGGTTAAATGCTTTCCCCAAAACTAATCCCACTACAATAAATGAAGGTAAAGGTCCTGAGAAAATCGTCTCGCTAGTGACTGATAAGCTTCCTTTGGATATATGAAAACTTCTGACATCAGAATAGTGTAATGGGTAGTTGAATCGTTTATTCGCACTCAAAATTTTCTGGTGATGGGCCATGATTTTTGGATTTATTACATGTCGTTTACAAAAGAATACTGTCGATTCAAAAGCAATTTTGTAAGGGAAAGGAAGGGCTGCATTTGGTTCAGCAGATCCCACTAAGCAAAATGCAGGCGACGATTTTTTTAGATTGATCTTGATTTCAATTCCATTAGGTAAGAATTTTGGTTGATTTGAAAATATCGGAGAAGCCAGTTTTCCAATCAGTTCCAAGCTTTTGCTTTCCGCTGTAAATGACATTCTTTTTGCAAATCCAGAATTTGATGATTTATCGAAAGTGTCTTGGGCAGTATCCGGTGTCCATAATTCTTTCGACATGTAAGAATCCTTAGCCAATTTTCCTTGTTCAAGCAAATTTTCCAAATAGTACTTATATGGGTATAGATTGGTGGAAATCCGCGAGCTTACTGGTGTGTTATTTAACTCAACTTCAATAGACTCAAAAAGTCCAGCATAAAAATTTTCGATTCCAGCTACTTCCACATCTTTTGCTATAGCTGTTCCATTAGAATTCAACGGTTTTAATTTGTAATAAACGAAAGATGACATCAAGTCAGTATAGTGCGTTGAGCTACTTGCAATCGTAAATTGAATAGGATTATTGGTATCTTGGAAGCCTGGTGTGGCGTAGAACTAGTAGAAATCGCTTGAAATTATTCCTATATCCGTAGGTGGTAAATTTTCCAAATCCAAACTGGAATTGTACATTTGCGTCGATCCATCATACACCTAAAACTCCATTATCGTTTAGACTTTGTAGTGTACTTTTGCGATTTGGATTGTTTGGATTTTGTGTTTTTTGTAGGTTTTTTAGCTTTTGTGGTTTTTCTTGGCTTGAGAGTGGTCTTCACTTTTTTTGAAACACCCTTTCCAGTAATTTTTTTTGGTTGCGATTGTTTGCGGTTGGATTTGGGTTTTGAAGTGGATGTTTTGGATATGGGAAGCAAATACTCACTTTGCGTTTGCAGTAATCCTCTTCCAATTTGATATTTCGGAATTTGGATTGAGTATCGGATTTTTTGTTGGATTTGGTCTTCAATTCTAAGTTTGACGCTTTTATCTTAGTATTGCTGGTCTTGTTGCTTTTCTGCTTGTCGTTTTTTGGCAATGTTTGGTTTGTCAATTTACGCTGAGTTTTGGTTTTAAGTGTTTGCTTCTTGACAATTGGCTTCCGACTGACAGATTTTAGATTAGTGACTGCAGTTTTTCTTGGTTTTTGTTTTTTTGTCTGCTGTTTGTCTTCTAATGATAAATTTTGTAATGGTATAAGATAATCGGTAAATCCAAATGGGCTAGATGTGTCACCTCCACCTTGCATAGGTTGAACGTTTAGATCTTCAGGGATTTTGTCAAGATAACAGTCGCCAGATTCCACGCAAATGACCGGTCGAATTTTTTTAGACATTTTAAATTCGTCTTCTAAAATGTATAATCACGGTCGTGGGATATTCAGAAGGGAGCAAAGGTAGTTTATTTTCGTCAGTAAAATTAATTTGAATTGTCTGGAGCTCTTTATGCAACGGCTGTAAGTACATGACTGGGTTGCAAATCAAATGATCCGTTAGTTTTAATTCTTCTTTGCTAAACCTTCTAAGTACTTGATGATAAGCACCAGCATGTATTTGTGGTGATACAATATTTGAAGATATTAAAATGTGTCGTCCTGGTTTTAAAATGTTATTTTTTTCTTTTGAAACAACGGGAACACTTATGTCAATATCCGGTGAAAAGTGTAAAGTTGTTAATCTGTCTGAAAATCGAAATGAATCCGGTAATCCCAACGCTCTGTTGACCGATATTGGAAATTGAACCCTAATGTCTTTATCTAGATACACGTGTAATGTTCTGGTGGAAGAACCTTTTTCTTGTTTTAATATTGGCAGTCTAGCTTTGATGTTGTTTTTTTGAAAAGCAGCAACAATATTTTCAACAAAGGCTTCCACATCAAACTCTTCCGGTTCTTCAATTTCCACATCTTTTCTATCCCATCGAAAAAATGTAAATGTGATAGGAGACCCAGTTGGAATTTTTTCAAAACTTTCTTCTGACATCTTGGAATCGGATGTGTGGATTCCATGAGAAAAAGATGTTCCTCTGAATCCAAATACTTCACTCCACTGTGCTGGAATTTGTAGGGTGTATTCATTTTGAGAATCTTCAAACTCCAACACTGTGTATGGTCCATTAATAGATTCATCGACAGAATCTTTGAACAATTTAGAAAGTGTAATTTTTAGTTCACTTTCATGTGATGATAAAAAAGTTTGGAGTTCTTGGAAAAAAACAGTTAATTCTGGTTCTCTCTTTGTGTATTTTAAAAAAGATTGTCTGGGTCTAATTGTTGTTGTCATGTTATCTACTCCCTTTTGTTTAAAAAACACTTGAGTTTTCTCTGTTTTATTTTCGTCTTCTTTTTCTTCGTCCTCATCCGTCGATGGTGGCTTTTCCGGCTCAGTTTGTTTAAAAAAATCTCTGACAATCCCATTTGGTATATTGCTGGATCAATTCGAATCGGTTCAAACAAAACATTTGTAAAGTGTGTAGAATTATTATCAGCAAAAAATTCTTTGCCCTTGTCACTATCTAGTGTGACATAAAAGTCCTGAAGCATTGACTCATCATTTTGAAAAACGTGTTCCATTTTAATTATCGTTATCTTTTTCTGTGTAAACCAAATTCAGTTCGGGTTCATAAAATGAAGATTGTAGAATATTTCCTTTGAGGTCCTCCAGCTTGTACGCCGCGACGGGTCTTAAATATATGACTGATGAGATTTTAAAAATTTCATCAGAATAAGAAGCTGTGTAAGACTTTTCAAACGTCAGCTTATTTTTGCTGACTCTAACGAGTTGACCGGGGAAAAACTTATTTACAGGGGGTTCCATGTCAATAATTTTATGGTACATTCGTTGCCAAACATCGCTTTCATTTTTTGAATTCACTTCAATGGGTGACATACCCAAAATTTGCGAATGCGTAGAATTGATACGCATTCTTGTAATTTGCTGAAGTGAGTTTGCCCAATTTTTCTTTTTTGTGTGTGTGAGGTGTTTGAATATTTTCTTTTTTACAGTCTTGACCTATCTTGTAAACAACGTGTTTATGTTATCTCAACGTTGTTAAAATTATATCAGTACAACATAATGTGACTCACCGCTAATTCTGCAAGAAATGCTTTTTTCTTACTAAATGTATGATAAAGATGTATATCTTCTTTTTTTAATAAAGTGTCCATTTTTTGTTAAAAAAGGCAAGGTCTGCATCACTCCACAACTTTTTACATCTTCGTTTAGTTTTCTTAAATAGACTTTCAAAAGCCTTGTGGACATTGTCAGCATTTTTGAATTTCAAAGGAAATGTCCATAGATATCGAGAAAAACAGTCCAGTATGACCAAAATATAGCCGTAGTGACTGTTGGATCTTTTTATTGACAGAAGATCTATAATATCCATAGTCCAAATTTCGTCAATAAACATGCACATGGCTTTTCTTCTTGGATAGTTTTTTCGTATGCTTTTATGTGTAGAGTAGGTTTTCAAATCAGATAATACACGATCCACTTCAACTTTGTTTTTGAATCGAGAATTTTTTAAAAACGTTGTTAAACTTGCGTATCCGGCAGGTGATCCAATAGTAAAGTATTTTTGTTTAATAGCTTTAGTATTTTCCATTTTGGTCACGGGTTTTCCAAATAAATCGGTCTTCAAATTTGATCCAATTGAATTGAGGGTTGCCACAAAATGATCTTGGAGTTGCTTTTGCAGAATCCAAACAGCAAATAAACGCTTCTTGGAAAAGGATGGCTAACATAAATCCTACAATTTCTTTTAATTTCTTTTGTCTATCTACAAAGAATGCGCGTACGTCGTCCAGTTTTGTTATTTTAGGGTTTTCAAAAAAATCTATAATCTCTAAATATTTTTTATTCAATGGGCCTGTCTTTTGAAAAACATAAATGTTTCTGTAGCTCAAAATTAGCTCAATGATGCAACCTAAGTCTGATTTTTCTAAAATATATATAAGTTTCTTGCCGTCTAATGGAATCGTCTTCAAAAAATTCAACAATTGGTCTTGATTTTTGGCCAAATCTTCTATTGCCATCATGAGTTTGTATCTGAGTGAGCTATTGGAATTAAATCAGGAATTGGATTAAGCTTGTAGTAACCAAAAGGCCAACTGTGTATGCGGTCTGGGAGTAAATACCTTCCAAAATTTAAATGTTGAAATCCAGCCTTCTTTGTTTGAATGACGACAAGATTGTGATTGACTGATCTGACTTTTGTGCTCTCTATATATGCAGTGTTTTCATTTAAAATACAGTCTTTAAAAAAACCATGAGTCATGGTTTTAATTTCGTTTAGTGGGATACCGCTTGCTTTCTTGAATCTCGAACAATTACATTCAGATTCTGTCCATTGTTGACATCTTTTACATGCTACTAACATGCTCCACATTTTTGAACGAGGGCAACAAGCTTCAATAATATCAAGTTCTTCACATTTCCAATATCCGGGCTGATTTTGATGTTTTGAATTATATAAACAATGCATGGGGTTTATAGCTGACCAATCCATTTTTGGCAGCATTTTAAGTTTCTCAAAATAATTGTTTTCTTTATCCGGAAGACTGCATAAAACAGAGTCCGTGTCTGTCATGCAATGTTTTGCTTCTGGCCATAATTCTTTAATGTTATACCACATTTCATATAAATCAACTTTTGCTTTTGACAAAGCAACCATCGAGCATAACAAAGGGTATTTGTAAATGATACTCGGTTTTCGCATGTGGAATAATGTGATGTCCCGTTCTGCGGAAATAACAGTGTAGTTGACAAAATTGTGTCTAGACATATAATCTAGAGCATCTGTTCTATTTAAACAGACTAATGTATCCATAAAGTTTTCCGTGTTTGAAAGCATAGTTCCGTATAGTCTGCACACAATGGCCTTTAAAAAAAGCTGATCTATCTCATCTTGATTCTGCTGTGCTATATTTTTCAAGTTTAAAGTCTTCTCAATGAATGGGCGTAACGCTTTTTTTGCTTGAACTTCAATCCTTTAATACGTTTGGTTATTGTCATTCCTTTTGATTCGTAAAACTTGAGAGTTGTTCCATAGGCAGAATAACATGGTTTGTCGTGAAGATCCATCACCACTTTTTCAGCAGATGTTGCAGAGCTAGAGATGCTGTCTATATTGTCTTCCCAGTCTTGTTGTTGGTCCATAGATAGTTCAGATTTGACTATATTCCGTTTGTAAACCATCAAAGGAAGATCCTTGTCTCTGTCATGAAACTCTTTAGGGTATTTGATAGAACAAGATATCAAATATCCTGTCTCATCTTCATCTGATAACGATTGAAAGTCCATTGTATCTAATTCGTCTTGTGTGAGCCATTCATATGAACTCCAAGGGACCATTCCCATTAGGTTAGATGCATACATATTATTACAATCAGCCATAAAGCAATGCCTTCTTTCTTCCGGATTACGATTCCAGGTGAATTTAAGTCGTTCACAATTGGACTCAATTAAGCGACATGAAGTGACTGTTGGTCCAGGTATAACAGCGTCTAGTACAAACTTTATTTGTTCAATGTCTTTCATGTAGGTAAATCCTTCTTCTATAGAACTCATACAAGCATCATACGCATATTGAGAGAGTGTGTAAGCCGTCAATGGTGAAAAAGAGAAATGCTCTATAGCAAAATTTGTAAATGAAATGACAACATCTGCTAACAGCAACGATTTGCTTCTGGCCAAAAGTTCAGCAAATTCTCCTATATTTTGGCATTCAAAATGATGATATATAAAGTTGGCCATGTCGACGTCATCATCATCAGGCATTGAACCATTTAAAGGATCAACGAAATATTTTTTCTCTGGAAGACAAGTAACTTTTGCTTTTTCTGGACTATCAAAAAACTTGTACGGAAACCAAACTTTTCTAAACAAGTATGGGAGATGAACAGATGGCTTCATGTTACTATATTATAATGGACATTTTGTAGAGAGGACTTCTGTTGAACTTCCAGTCCACTGTCGTTTGATTAAACTTTCCAAATCCGTGTTGAGAAAAAATTGAGAGTCCAAAAATCTTAATCCATTTAATGTTAAAGAAATAATTTCTTCATTTGATTTGCAGATTATTTTGGATTTTTTAATAATATCTGATTTAAGTCCTGAAAGCAGAGTGTGGAGCTCCATTTTACTACAAGAATGTTGTATAATTATAGGTTTTGATGAGAGTCTAATGTTTTGATTGCATGTTTGACAAAGTGTGGATCGAAAGGCTCCAGTGAAGTGATCATGATGAATGTGTTTACGTTTCGAATTCGAATCAAACTCATCTCCGTCTGCCAAAAGAGAACATTTGCACAAAGAACATGAAATTGCAAGCAAGTGTTCTAGTTTCTGTAGTCCAGACATCTTAACCGGGATGTTGGTATTTCTTACTTGCGACTCAATATTTCGACTAAGATTAAAAATTGTATTCAAAAAATGTTCCACTGGATTTTTTAAATTATAGTGGATTTGTTCAATGAATTGATCATGCTTGCCATTTACCGGCCCTACGACTAACAAAGTATAGGAATAAACTTTCAAGTTAGCTTTCACTTGTGTGTAAAATAATTCGGTGGCATCTTCCATTTGACTATCATCGTTTTCTTTGACATTAGGATCAAGATATTATTGAAAAGAAAAGAATATCTTGAAAGGCACATTTTCGTACATGTTTAATCTATTGAATTTATAGCACTCTTCTTCTGGAAACTTAATTCTTCTAGAGTTTGTAAAACCACAAATTTCTTGATGTTTTTTAATGTTTATTTTTTATTCATAGTTTTAAAACAATAATTACAGACTAAACTTCTACTACAATGAGCTTTCCCTATGAGACCTGCAAAGTCTTTGATCCACGCAAAGTGGTAATCATATGTAATTGAACGACTATCTAATGGAACAGGATCGCATTTATTAATCTTTGCTCTTTTTATCATTAATAGATCAACGTGTCTAATTTTTATTTCATTTGTGACTCGAATCGGATGCAAATTTTTACCTTCATTAGAAAAAATGGAAACGGAAATGTTTGGATTTTTTTGTTCAAACATTGAAATTTCTTCAATTCCAATTCCTTCCATGCAATCCTCAAAGTCAACCTCTTTTGTTTTTAAAACCTCTGCAAGAATAGGAAAATACGTTTTTGGATGTGTGTACAATCGTTTTAGTCTTTGTTTTTGGCTTTTAGTTCCTTGCTCCCATGAAACATCTGGTAAGTCTTGCAATCGAATCGTATCGAGTTTTAAAGAAGCCAGAATGGAATATACAAAGCATAGCGAATCTTCTGACTTAATATTTAATATATATTGCGATGCTTTTTTTCCTAGCTGCTTTGGAAGGGGTAGAAATCCCTTTGGCCTAACTGCAAAATACTTTCCTACACAAATTTCCATATGGTGAATGCGATGAAGTCGCATGCCAGACTTTTCTTGATTAAATAAGTTTAAACTGGTGATGAGATAATCTGCTGCAGCCATTACTATACTCATGATAAAATCACTGTTGAATAACCTTTGGAATGGAGAAAAAAAACTGGATTCTTTTTTTCGTACACCTTGCATGTCAGTTAAATCCGTATGAATTGTAAATGATACTTTGATCGTTTTATGCCTATCTATACATTGTGATAATATTGATTCAATGTCTGAATAAAGAAATTCAAAAATATCTGCAAAAGAGCCATACAATTTTTCAAAACGATGCTTAAGAGTTACGATTGTTCCTCTATACATTGTCATTTCAAACTTTCCTGTTTCCAGATCGCCCATAATACCAATAATTTCCGTTGGTCCTTTGCCTGTTTGAACTACATCACATAAATGAGAGTTTAAAGATTCATAAATGCATAGACATGTCGAACAGATGTGTTTGACATCACAATGACGCATATATTGCTTATTAGTATAAAAACATTCTTTGCAGGACTCATAAGGACATGTAAATGATCTTCTAATAATAAATTTTGTGCCACTAAATATTCGCTCCGTTTCAAGTATTGGCCTTAATACGCAGCAAGGATTCACTGTCATGATTGTCTTTTTTACAATTACTTTTCAAAAATAAACTTAGATATGTTCAACCTTTCGTATTCTAATTTTGCTTCAGCAAATCCCCTGTAAAAGCTTGAGGAATTAAATCTAGAAACTTCTATATCTCTATCTAAAATTATTATCGAGCTGGCTTGTGTGGCTCTCGATAAGCAAGTGTAAGCTTGATTTACAAAATATTCGCGATCATCAAGAAGTATGGCACACTTTTGTAAAGTTTTGCCTTGACAAAGATGAGCTGAATAGGCCCAATTTAAAGCAATAGGGAACGATTTAACAATTTGAGACTTTTTCGAATTGGACTCTTTTAAATATTCTTTAATTGGCCCAATTGGCGTCAATCCGTTAATGTTTTTGCCAACCACTTTTGAAAAACGTATTAACAAAATAGCAGGTGAAGTACAATGTGGTTTTGATTTGTCAAAGATGATTGCTTCTATGATTCCAGAAGCCGAAGTAACTAGCCCTGAATGTTGATCCAAAGGTCGAGTTAATCTAATTTTTGCATTAATTGCGATTGGAAAAATGTCTTCTTCACTGATGTCTTCCTCAAGCGCTTCTGGGTGAACAAGTTCAGGTTTTAAAAGTAATGTTGGCTGTCCAAGTTTATAAACCTTTTGAGCGTTGAATTCCCTAGAGAATCGATTCCTTGGGAAAATATGTGGTGCGTTGCTGAAAGTTGATCTTTCGTCTGGGCTGAGTACACACTCCCTTCTGGACTTTAATAGCTGACACCTAGATCTGAGAATGTTAATTCTTTTTTTCTTAAATTCATCAGCAACTCTTCAAATCTTTTGTCTAATCCATTGATTCTTAAAGAATCTTTTAAGAAAAAAATATCTTTGAAACTTTTGTAGAGTTTTGATCCTTGTAATTGAAAACGTGATAGCTTGGATTCCTTAGTCCAAAAGCAATAACTTGCCACAGGTTCAATTTGCTAAAGTCAAAAAAAATTTAACAACAATATTATTAGCATGAATCGATTAACAATAAATTATAAATCAAGTACCTGTATATCTCCACTTAAAATCACCCCAAGACCACCAAATGGTTTTGTATTGCCCACTGCATTTGCTAATGCGAGGCTGATAAAATTAAACCATGAAAGTCCAACGGTGTAAATCTTTTTGATCAAAACAATAAGTTGTTTAACAAATAACAATTTAGTTTATTTACAAAACATGTTAACTTACTTCATCAATAATAACAAGATCCACGTTTTGAAACTCTGATTTTAGTTGTTCTGTCGGTTTTAACTTTTTTGCCAAAGTTTCAAAATTTCCAGAAGTATATAGAGGAATATGCAAAAGTTTGTGTAGCGTTTGTCCACCTAATTCAAAGGCTGTTGAGCTGAAAGCCGAAGCTATAACAACTTTCTTTCCAAGCAATTTATATTTGTATTCAATAACCTTGATGGCCACAGATTTTCCGCCGCCTGTAAATTCATCAGAATTATTATTTGAACATACTCTTATAATAAAAGAGAAATGGCTCACCAGCAATGCCCGTAATGATAATTCTGAGAGGAGATTTATTTGAATCAGAATTATTTAAAAATGAATCAACAAAATCTATAATATTTTGCTGTGAATTTGTAAGAGTTAGGTTTTCAAGAGGATCTTCAATCACATTATTATACGGTAATACAGTTTTGTTCTTTTGAACAAACTCATTAAGTTGCTTGATTGTAAAATTCTTGATTATATTTTTTACCGTTTCGTTAGATTTATCATACATATCTCGTGAGTCATTCATTTTATCGAGTGAAAAAAAATTAATCAAAATCGCTAGAATACTTACTTTGACAAAGAGACAAAGACAAAATCTTGTCAGAAAGATGTAATTAAAAATTTAAGCTTGACAAAAATCGGTCTGTTTACTGTTGGTCTCTCTCTCACTGACTGAGATGTAAAACTGAAATACTAAAAGTTTTATACAGCATCCAAGTTTTGAAAACGTTTTAGAGAATAATGATTATGTCATCAAGCTGATGAAATTTGTGGGACACATTTGGGTTTAAAATGACGCAATCAATGAGATCACAGACAAGTAAAAAACATTTAATCCAGTATAAATACAAATGCAAACTTATTCTTTTGGCCAGATATAAAAGTTCTATTCAACATATTATTGCTCTCTTTTTCTCTCTCAGTTTGATAAAAGTATTAAAATCTAACTTCAAAATTTCATGTCAAATTTCAGAGAGTTTCTACAAAGACAATATATCCCTGAAAAAATAAAGTTAAGCCCTTGGTTGCTAAAAGCACTTGAGAATTAAGGAAATACAATGAATTCACAAGCTAATGAGTCCAATGAAGCCCATGCTCAAAATATGTTCAGTCAGTCCTGGGCTGCTGAATATTCTGATCCAAGACTAGAAAGTCGATTTACTGTCCCATACGGTTCATCTTTGTTACGGGATTACCAAGAACCAAAGCGTGTTGACATGCAAACAATAAAAAGAAAGAGATTGGAGACCTTGGAAGAACTTGTCAAAGATGAATATGACATGCCCCCTGAACGAGCCCCAGCGTTTTTTAAAGATGAACTGGCACGACGAGTTGGTTTAATTTTTATTAAACCTTTCTATGATGAGGCCAGAGAACGCTATTTCATACATTTCATGAAATTAGAGACTTCTTTAACTGAAAAGGATTCAGTTTTTATGAAAACTTCCTACGCAGAAAGTACAGAGTTTGTTGAAATATTAAAGGGACAGTTAAGAGAAATTGAGCTAGCCAAGTTTGACGAAAATATTCCGAGAATCACTCGATCACAATATGCAGACATAATTTCATACCGAGATGAAAGATTCTGGCATAAGGATATAGCAGACTATCTCCGTTCTGGAAGATTGGCAGTTCGCCCATTTAGACACGCAGATGGGATGTTTACAATCAAAATACTCTAGCCGAGTACTACATTACATCCCAAGACTCGAGATTCTGGCCCTGAGAGTGTTTGGCTTGGAAGGTATTTGTTTACAATTTTTTTAATGCCTGGTAAAATTGTGTTATTTTTATTATACGTATTCGTTTATTTCATTAGGACGATGACGATGCATATTGGACACTTGAGGAAGTTTATTGCACACTACATTTTCTTTATTGATTATGTTAAGCAGCGATTGATTGAAATAGAGGAGCAGAAAACGTTGGATTAATTCATCTTTAAAAACCTATTTTATCATAAAAGCAGAAAAATCCGTTAATGGTAATTTTGGCTAAAATTTTATTTTATATTCCTTATACCAAATCTAATATTATATCCTTATTATGTTTTACAGAACAAGGATAGAGTTCTTCACGACTCCATATCATCATCCAACCTTGCGGACTATAATAAATAAGAGCATTGCTTAGATTTAAAACACAAATGTATTTATGTAACCTTTGACTTAAAAAAAATAAAAACCCATTAAAAACCAAACCAACACTTTGTGTCGCCTACTTTATTGTTCATATAAATGCATGTTATCACCACGGAATATTTTGTCAAGATAATATTAAGAATAGCATTATTATTGTCACAACGCCTTTCAATTTCATCAGTAGCTACTCAATCTTCAAATGCAAATCATCTAATTTTGACATTCATAAAAAATATACACAAAGTCAATAGGGAATTTGTAATCCAAAATGCATTTATCCCTAGCCTTGTTGGTGATTTTGGGAATATATACAAAAGTCTCGGCGTTAGATTCATGTGAATCATTTGATGGTATCTGTGAAACCTGTGTAAAGTCTAATTGCCTGTTCGGAATTTTTGAAAACAATATCGAAAAATGTATCACTCCTCGGAAATTGTTCCTTTTTGTGAGAGTTCTGTACACTGTACAAGATGATAAAGGATGTGCAAGATATGGAAAACGAAAAGGTAGATGTGCATTACCAATAATTAATAAAAGCTGCGTTCAGTTCTAAATCCAACAATCTTAAATCGCATTGATTTTTTCAGCTAAATTTCAAAATGTCACTGCAACACTTGTACCCCCGAGCATGAATCCACCAAAGGCATTCACAATTTTTGGATTGGACGGTACTTAGATTAAGATTGAAATATTTAATAATCAGTTATCTTTTTCTTTAATGAATTTTTTGTCATTTGTCTCAGACAAGAAAAAGAGTGAACAAATCACCCAAATGAACTCAAAATTCATGCAAGAAAGTACGTTGCCTTCAAGTTTTCCGTCTCTATACCCCAAACCACCACCACCACCATCATCATCATCTTTTCGACCACCTGCAACACCGACTCTGCCGACCGTTCTTTCGTTTCCGTTTAAGCCATTTACAATTTTTGGACTGGACGGTACTTAGTTTACGATAGCATTTTTAAAAGCAATTTATATTTTTTCTTTTATTATTTTTTTACTTTTTTGTTGCAGACAAGAAAAAGAATGAACAAGTCACACATGTTAACTCAAAATTCATGCAGGGAAGTATGTTGCCTTCAAGTATTCCGTCCCTACATCCCCCACCACCACCACCATCATCATCATCTCTTCGACCACATGCATCACCGACTCCCGTTCATTCTTTTACAAACGAAAATGAACATGCATCAAGAAACGTACGCAATTTATTTACAAATGTGATTTTAAAGCATCTGTATGAGCTCATTAGTATATTTTTTTATTCAGTCTGAATCCCGTCCTGAAGATCACATCATAAATGTCAATGCTAAGAAGCCAAATGTATTGGGATCTGATGAACGAAAAGCTGTCTCTGTTTCCTTGCCAAAGGTTGGATTAAAATGCTAGGATTCGTACATAAAAACAACATTTAATCATATTATTATTAAAATACACAGGATCGAGTTGATGAGTCAATAACCAGCTCATCTGACGTAACGCACCATTCAAAACTAATAGAGGTAGTTCATATATATATATGTATATAT
Organism: Vertagopus arboreus; assembly: GCA_034698485.1. NCBI lineage: Eukaryota > Metazoa > Arthropoda > Collembola > Entomobryomorpha > Isotomidae > Vertagopus > Vertagopus arboreus. The sequence continues at coordinate 4,460 of JAQGBQ010000342.1, read as the reverse complement.
ATATATGTATTGCAGAAAGCTTTTAAGCATTACGAAATAATACTGTATGACTGATTTCTATTGTTAGAGTTTGGAACAAAAAATGAACAATTCACTTTGCACAACATCAATGCTTATCAGACGCCTGAATCTGGAAGAGTTGGAAACTCTTGCCATTTTTAATGAAATCAATCCCTTTTTTTAGAAGGAGAATGACTGTTTGATTTTAAAACTGGAACGAAGTATGAGAAGAATTTTGACAAATGGAACTGGATACGTCAAGCCCTCCACTAAAAATGTGATGTCATTTTAATTTAAAATTGTTTTTTGACGTTTAAAATATAATTTTTTTTATTATTTTAGCTAAGATTGTCAATGTTAAAGAAACTGGTAGCTCGGTCCTGCTGTCGAACTGCCTTTTTGGTTTCAAGTTTCTTGCAAAGTCATTCCTCTGAGCGTTTGCAGATTTTTCAAGAATTGAATCCAATGAAGAATAATTCTGAAGTGTGCCAGATGCTAAAAGAGAATCGTTTCAAAAAGGGGCGTGCCTAATAAATATATCATTCATGTAATGTTGATAAAACTTATTATAATGATATATTATTACCCGATTCGGGCATATGCACTTTTAATTCAACGGTTTTAGTCTCCGCCTTAAGATTTTCTTGTATTTATTCTGGACAATAAAGAAATCCAGTCAGTTGCTTGTTCAATCTGACACGACCCTTGTCTCTTAAAGTTTTCTCAAATTAATTTAATTTCAAAATTCTCAATACACTAGTATCACACTATATATCCACAGTAAATCACAATTCACAACGACAAAAGCATTTTTAAATTATTAACTAAAAACTGACAATTTGTTGCTAAAATGGAGCCCACTCTGCCACGACCCAATCTTAAATTCAGCGAGGATGGCAAAACAGTTTGCCTAAACCTCACCATGTACGAAGGAGAGAGCCAGTTTATTAAAATTGACGGAGTCAATTACCAAATCCTCAATGGAGACATGTTCTTATTGAATGAGGATAAGGTTGAAAACAAATCGGAAGATATTGAGACGAGTGGTCAAACAGAGAATGCACCTGAAGTTCCTTCAACTTCCTTTTTTGACATGCATTATACTAGAAGAGAAAGGACCGATGCCGAGGTTTTATCTGCTACACTGAATGGATACACTCCAGCCGAGCCACACTTCCCGTCACCGTTGTTCTACTCCTGTGTTTCTGATGATGACGACGGCAGCCAAGCAACAACTGGCATGGAAGTTATCGTAGAAAGTGATGATGATGGACTTTATGTTCCACTTCTAGCAAAAGAAGAAGGAGAGTTGAATTCAAATGACGAAGAGGATGTTCAATTCATCATTGAACAGCCAACAACTCTTCACACTCAGAAACATTTGCTCGAACATAAGCTAAAGTTCACCGAGTCACAAATACAAGATCTAAAACACCGAATTGAGGAGTTGGAGAGTGATGCTCAAAATAACCGAGTCCGTGCAGAAGACTTTAAAACTAAACTAGTGGCTGCGGAAATGCAGATGCATACTAATGCTGCAGAGTTTTCCAGTTTTATGACTGAAGAAAGAAGGAAGCGAAGACACTTAAAAATATCTGTACAAGATAGTCGAGATAGTGTGCTCGAAAATCTACGAAGGATAAAAAGAAATCTCCATGGTATGGAAAAGAACATTTCTGAGAATCGAGATATTTCTATTGAGAGGTTATTCAAGAGGATGACTTCGATCTTTCACAAGGCGATGGGGGTCATGAGACAAGTACGAGATTTTCAAGAGGAGGTCGCCGAATGTGAAAGGTAGGTCAAGATTACTTTTGTTTTTTTATTCTAATAAATTTGAATTGAGAGATGTTAACTTTTCAAATCTTTCAAATTATTATCTCAAATATTATTTTCATTCAAATGTTGACTTCTTTAAAATTAAAATCAAAGTTTTAGACTTTCTATTGCTCCTAAAAGCTTTTATGAAAATGTTTGACTCAAAAAAAAGATTTTTTAAAACCTAAAATCTATTTGCCTCAACGATTCATTAATTTTTAATAATAATAATAATTGTTGTTTCCTTTGTCAGAAAACTGGAATATCATCCCAAAATGGGATGCAGACTCCAAGCTGCTATCGAACGGAACCCCCGGGATTTGGACGAAGGAGATGATGACGAGGATTATGACACAGTCAACTAGTTTATTATTCAACGTGCAGCTGGTTTTTAATACTGCATTTGTAATAATTTAATGCTTTGATTTTTTTATTTAATAAAAGCCACACTTGATGGCATTAAAATACCAACAACACTGTAGCTTTTGTCTTTTCATTTGCATTCATTCATACAACTCTGGCATCGTCATACAAACAAATACTGGATTATCGATTTACTTATTATGTCATATCACCATAAATTATTAGGAAATTTGACAATTATTTATTTAAATTTAATCATAGGTTTGCATAAAATGTGAAATTTTTTTTATATCATTTGACCAGATTTTTTTTTAGACCAAACTTTTTTTTAGGGGGACGAGAGAATTTTTACCAAACGCTTGGAGCGTTTCCGCCCCCCGGCCAAGAACGTCAGGTTAGGTTAGGAAGGTCAGTTAGGTTAGGAAGGTCAGTTAGGTCAGGACTAACTAACCTAACCTTCCTCTTTGTTAGCAGTACGCTACTCACGACCAGACAATAATAATCTAACAAGACCGTGACCTCTCTCGTCATGACGGTCTTGGTAGAATATCATTGGACGGTCTTGAGTAGCATATTTACTTATACTTGCTTCGAATCGGAACTTGAAAGAGGACATTCGATCCCAACATTCGGTCGTCTCCTCTACCTAATTCAATTGTGAATTGTGCACCAAGGAGTATCAAACTGAAAGTAATCTTTGAAATCATCGTATAACTATGCACAATCAGGGTGACAATCCAGAATCCTGGCTTCATTGTGAAGTGTGTCAAAAAACATTCGGAACCAAAAGAGAACTGAATGTTCACATGAAAAGCCACACCCTGCCTAGTAAATGTCGCATCTGTGGAAAAGGATTCACATCTAATAGACATTTGGAAATCCACATTTCTGCAGCACATACAAAATAGAAAACAAACAAATGCTATTTTTGCGAAAAATCGTTTACTGTGATGTCAGTTTATATTGATCATTTGCGGATTCACACCAAAGAGAAGCCGTTCAAATGCCTAATTTGTAAAAAGAAGTTCAACAATTCATCCAATCTAGCAAATCACTTTAAGCAACATTAGAACCTGCAACCCGTTTTCTCAGTTCTTTATCACACAAAGAAGAAGAAACGTCCACACATAGCAACACGATGATTTAAAAATGTAGTATAATTTTTGTATTATGAATGAATGAATGAATGAATGAATGTCATTTATTTTCGTTCCCTTACGGCTACTGCCATGGGAACTTAAACAATACAATAAAATACAATCTATAACATAAGCTGGCTTAGCCACTGAGAACTGGTTTGGTACAATTTTTGACATAAACTTTGTGACATTATAATTTTTGTGACATTTTGAATTTTGTAAAATTTCCAAATACTGTGACATAACGTAAAATTGAATACAGATCTGATCAGACCATCTTCTAAAAACTTTTTAAATTCAGTGACGTAAGTAAATTGACCTAACATTTTTCTTAACTTAATTAATTCGACATTCATAAATTCTTTGACTCGTTACATTTACCTTTTTTACTCGACTGCTGGCTTCGGTGGGGACAGGTCCTGTTTTCTTACTCTCCGGAAAACCCTCTTTTTCTTTCGTTTCCGGAGGCTTTGTAACTAGTTTTTAGTGTCGTTTTAAATATTAATTAGTGCTTAATTATAGGGTATTAAGTTTATCTTAATTTTACGGGTAACCTAACTGTAATTAGCAATTAAAGTGATCTAAAATAGTTATAATTGTCATTGGGACATAAGTGAATTAGTGTTGAAAGGATTGTTTGGTGATAGCGTAGTTTGTACCACCGAGGCAGAGTCGAGTCCCTCTGAGTTATCTGCATAAGTATGCTATCGTGTTATTTGCATGGGAAGCGGCGGATCGGCACGTCAGGAGACTTTCCCGGTGGAAGTATTGGGGGCGGTGCTAGGAGAGGACACGACGACTCGATATCTTCCATGTGTTGATGTCTACTTGTTACATGCCACAGTGCCACCAGTATTGGAATCTTGATGCAGCTACGTGTCCTAGCTAGTGCAACGAATTACCCAGTTGGGGATAGGCAGCCTAGTCTGACTGCCCCTTCTGTGTTAATTACTCTTCTAGCTGAATTTTGGACGGAGCGAGTTTTGTAGGATGGCAAACCAACACATGAACGGTGCTCTTTCGAACCTTTATGGAAATCTCGATAGTCAAATGATGAAATCTTAAGCCCCATTCAACATCTCAACGATAGCCACTACCATGCAGATGCTCAGTTGTATCTCCGTAAGATTAACATAGGTT
>JAQGBQ010000341.1:0-24958 GCA_034698485.1 Vertagopus arboreus | reverse complement strand
AATATTTCATTAGTTTTTGTTTGTACACATTTACATTTAAATTTTTGGCTGCCGTTTGAGCTTTTATTATATGTAAAATGTAAACGCAATACAATTTTCATGTAATTTCATGTAGTTGACAAACAATAAATATAAAATCATTATTAAAACTAGGAAAGTCGATTATTTATTAATCTTTTAATTCTTTTTCTGGTTTACCTAATAATTTAATTTTTTATTACAAACTCTGCACTCCTGGAGAAAGTTATTTTGAGAAAAGTCATAGAGTAAAAAATATCTCATGTTGCCCCAAACTTGGGAACGCCTATTTCAAGTCCCGGCGCTCATTCAAAAATTGTTTACTTCAGTCAGCTTAATTTCAATTCAATTTGTAATTTTTGAAATAAAGTTAACTATTTAATCAGTTTTAAATTTTGAGAACAAAATATATTCTGCTGCTGATGAATACTTGTGAGTAAGAAATCATGGATAAAACTCCGAATATTCCGAAACTCGGACCATCTCCGGTTGCAAAACGACGAAGGTAAACAAAAGATTCGCAAAATAAAATATGAAATAATCAGCGCCATTAATCCATAATTTTTAATTGTGTAAATTCTTTGTCTTGAATTTATTTAATCAGGGCTGTTTCAAATTTTTATGTTTTGTGAGCTCAGAGCTCAAATTAAATGAGAACTAATGACAATGGAGATTTTGGTTGTTTATAAAATATATTCTCTATTGGTTTCAAAACAGAACATCCAAGCGTCGACGAAATGGAGTAGAAGTGGAAAATGGACTACATCCCGACGAGCCTGTGGCCTCGAATTCTTCATCTGGAAGCGTTGGAGAAGGTCCCTTACTTGACCGTACTGTCAGAAGAGCTAATGGTGGACGTCTGGAGGATGTAGAGGAAAGGGTCGAACCGCAACATCAAAACCTACTAGTTATGGAGGGTCCAGCTCCCTGTCCATTAGCAATCATGCCAGCATCGAGCTCAAGTTCAGGCTCGAGAGAATCTCAAAGGGCAGTATCGTCCTCGTCAGCTTTGGAATTGCCACAACGATCAAGGAATTTTAAAGAGTCCCCAGGAAGACTTGCTGGACTCGCTTCTGTGGCACTACAAGCAAGGGCAGAGCTCTCAGCACCAATTCCTATGGACATGGCTGTAGAGCAAATGAATGCCGGGTTAGGACAACAATTACAAGACGTTAATTTGGAGCCTATTGATGAAGAGGCTGTCGAAGTTGACGTTCCTGCAACCCAGCCTCTTCATGTCCAAACTTTGTTGAATCCGCAACAGTCTAGAGTGGATGATCATGGTTGGCAAGAGTCCCGACTATTGTTGACAGAACGGTCTAGTTTTCTCCTGAATAACCCGAGGATGAGTGACATTCGTTTCCTAGTTGGTGACACACATGTCGAAGTTTTTGGACACAAAACCATCCTTGCTATGGGCTCACCGGTATTTGAGGCTCAGTTTTTTGGTTCTCTTAAATCAGATGTTGATACTATTGATTTACCGGATTTGGAACCGGACACTTTCTTATTGTTCCTAAAGGTATGGGATTATTATAATTATTGTGATTCATGTTTTCCGGCCAACTGACCCTGCACATTATTCGGTCTCAATTCTTTTTTTTACTACATAGAGTCTCATCGATAGTAAGAGATGAATTGCAAAGAATTAGATTAGCATTGATTAGAATAATCAAATCATTCATTATAATTTTTGCATAAACCGACTGATGGCTTGTTCCAGCTCTTCAAACTCAACTGTCAACTACAAGTCCAGTCAGTTCATCAGTTGTCGGGGGTCTATTATCCGGGGGTCTAATGTGCGAGGTCAACTGGCCGAAACCGATTAATGTTGACTAAAACATGAATGTTGTATTTCTTACATTTTTTAATAGTATCTATACACGGATACATTGGATGAGTCAATTGATGATATGAAGGTCCTTCAATTGCTCCGACCTGCCAAAAAGTACATTGTGCCACACCTGATTGAAAAGTGCTCAGACATTTTGATGAGCGAATTACGGGCGGAAAATGTCTTTCAAGTGTACAATTACGCTGTGTTTTTTGATCTGAAGAAATTGGAAGGTGCTTGCTTACGTTTCATTGACAGGTTGGTATTTGATCATAAATGTTATAATATTATTATGGTCACAACATTTGATTAATATTTTGGTACTACAGGGAGTGTGAGGCTATTATCCAGACGGAAGAATTCACTATGCTGAACTCGCAAACTTTGGCCAACTTTTTGAAACGTGATGGTCTGAATATCAAAGAAGATGTTTTGTTTAACGCAGTTTTACGGTAAATTAACTAAACATGCATCTCTTCAGATTTTTTTTTAACTTTATTTATGAATTGTGGATCTAATAATAATTTTAATTATTAAGGTGGGCTGAGCTGGAATGTGAACGTATGTCGATAGAGCCAACGGATTTAAATATTCGAGCAGCCCTTGACGAAAACTTGCGGCTCATTCGGTTCCCTACAATGAGCTCAGAGGAATTCGCTACTGAAGTGGCATCAAGAAATATTCTCACTGCAGAAGAATCTCGATCAATTTTCATTTACATGTGCTCCTGTCACCCTAATCGACTGTAAGTTTTATTGTTACCGAACATTTACTTGATCTACTGAATTAGTTTTGGTTGAATATATTTATTGTATATCAAAGGAGTCCAGCACTGACGCCAGATTTTCCGGTGAAGAAACGTGGCTTTTATCCTCAGCAGTACTTGGTTAGTCGATTCAGTGGAGAGCCTCAGTCACACAGTTTGAATTACCGAAGTGGGGAAATATACACTTACCGAATCAAGTAATTATCTTATTAATTGATTCCACTATGCTTCTGTAATAATTACTTGACTTGTAATGTTAATATGTAATCTTTGTTTACAGTTTCAAGGCTGACAGACAAATCTTCTTTAAAGGGGTGAACATATTCAGTATTAAATGTGGTATGAATGCCCAGTACGTGGATCAGAGAAGATTCAACGGAGCTGTATATTTGTTCGAATGTGATGCTGTTGTCGGTGATCGTGATGAAAGAAGGGAGAAAGGACGAAAGCAGTTTACCCGAGAATCATCCTTAGAATCAGAACACGAAACATCTTCGGGGTAAAAACATTTGTATAATTATTAATAATTATAACATTTATTTATTAGTATTTTTTTTGTTCGCCTCAGGAGTCGATATTTTCCGGTGCTATTTGATCAAGAAGTCAGGATTCCTGCGAATGTCCTGTTCACAGTATCTGCTGTTGTTTCGGTATGTACCAATCTTTATTTATAAGTAGCTAGAAATTAATGTTATTTAATATTGTATGATTTTTTGAATACTAGGTCGCAAGTAGCAGCTATAACCAACAACCATTGTTGACCTGTATGGGTACCGACGAAATAACTACAGCTGTGGTGAAATGTGCAGAGGATCTTCATGTGAACTTTACATTTTCCAACTGTTTTGGAGAAGCCAGTGTTGGAAAATATACGCAGGTACAACAATCACAAAATATATTTTTTTAAAAATGCAATTAATTACTAATTGAATTACTCGATTTTTTACAGAGCCAGATCCCTGAAATCTTGTTCTCTCTTTGACCGAAGTATCTTGAGTGAATCTGAAGGCCACAATTCATAGCTCTAAAAAAAATGATCTGAACTTTGATTTGCTCTAATAATTTAAACTTTGTAACATTTGGTGTTATTTCCGTCGGCGACGATTTATATTAATGAATTTCCATACTCCAGATCTTTCTTTTTTGTGTCAATTTACTTTTCTCTTGCAGACGGACGGAAATATAATGCCTAATGCAAGCTCGTAATTTCAGATGAATAAAATACAATCCAAATAAACTATGAATAAATAAAATAATATGTAAGTTTTTCGTGGTTGTAATTTTTATTTTATTTATATGAAAAATTATTTTTCATGAAATCGTATTGAATAAAATAACCTACTGTTTAAATTTTAAAAGTATTGCCTAATTAAATGGATATTAATCTCTTTCTCTCAATTAGGAACGAAATACATACATAAAAAAACTTGTTTTTTTGCCAAAATCGGTAATTTTGAACAATTTAGCAGGGATAAGAGTATTAAGAGGAAGCTCTAAATACATATTTAGATACAAATATTGACAATGGCAATAAATTACAAACAATTAATTAATTATCAACAACTTGAACATGAGATCATTGTTGAATGTAAATATGAATTCTCTTTTGCACGGCACCATAGGGCAGGGTTTCTACTCTACTAAAATACAAAATTGCACGAAACTGCGTCAAAAAAATTAGTAATTAATTAACTGTCACATGGCTCATAGAATACAAAATTATATACGTAGATTATAAATAATTATTAAATAATATGTAGGTAGGTAACTTCCTAACACAGTTTCAATTTTAAACAGTTTATATCAATAAACACAGTCAAATATTAATTGCGTAAATTATAAAACTTCAAAGGTGACAATTACACATCGACGTCAATAAAATTAAATTGTTCGCGTCGTCGACAAAAAAAAACTATAACTATAGTGTGACCTATTACAATTATTTCTAACAACGGTCTTTGGCAAATATAAAGGAAACTGTAAGTAGGACAAAAGTTGAATGGACATCAGTCTTGGGCATTAATTATAATAAATCATAAAGGTATTCACGTTTTCTAACTCTTCTAACCAAATAACTGCCTTCCTAACAGAGGATAATACTTTCATTTCATTACCCTAGCAGATGAGAGATGACTAGTCTTGCTGAAATCCTCTCTCCTTTGTACTTTGAATTCGATTGGTTGGCATCTCTTCAATCCAGTTATAAACTAAACTTCAGAGGCTGTTTGGACAGTTGCAGTAAACTGAGATCCGCCAAACACCAACGACCCGTGAACCCTAAAACGGTAAAGGCAGGTATAGAGTAGATTTCCGTGGTTAGAAAGAATTTTCAACTCAACAATCGGATATGGTGTTGCTGTGATGTGCTAGAACATTTATAAAAAACAATCAAGTTGATAATGAGTTAAAATAAATTTGGTTCAGACAAACAGAAGTTTTACTTACAGTAGCTGTGAAATATTGCAAAGGTTCTCCATTATCTTCGTAACTGAAGGTTCCGTAATCGTGAGAAGAATCAAGATCATCCTCCGCGTGCAACCCCTTAAAAATAAAGGTAAACAGTTAGGTTAGTTTATAAAATTAAAACTGTAAAATAAAACTTTTTAAAAACTTACAATAACTTGGAACTTGAACGGAGCAGATTCGATGTTTCCATAAGGAGTTATAGCTTTAGGGATATGTTCTAGAGTAAAGCCGGTAACAATCGATGGAGAAACCAGTCTGATGACAACGTCCCCAACTGATCCTTCAAAAGCCCAACATTCTCCAGGTACTACACCAGGCTGTAATTAAAAAAAACATAAATAGCGTTAGTTTCTATCTTATGATTGTCAGTTTTATTTTCTTTGTTTATTGGATGTACCTGAATAACTGTTCGTGGATTGTTAGGAGGAGACCAAATTCTAAAGCCCCACAACGAGACGACGCTGTTTCTCAACTTTGAACTCTTCGTACATCGAGTACTCAAAATTGATCCACCCGCAGATTCCAACGCCAAGTCTGGTAAACCCGTCTTGTCAGCATCATATTTGGCAATGGCCATGTCAATTAGTTTTTCAACGTCTGTCGTAGATGGTCCACCCATGATACCCCCTGTAGGACCTGAAGTTACTTCAGGACAATCTCTCGTCAGACATGAAATCTTTACTTGCTTCTCCATCTCAGCCATCAAATCTGGTACAATTGAGCCTTTCAGTTTCTCAAAGTCAACTTCTGCTGTCACTGTTCGTGTTTCAATCACTACATCATTCGGTTTCTCTTTTAGTGAATTTAGCTCCTCATCGACAATTTTGAACTTGTCTTCCAGTGATTGAGTATCTTCTTTAAACTTTTCGGCCATAGCTTGAAGTTTCAGATCAAGGTCTGCATTAGCTTGGGCATCTTGTTTGTTCAGAACAGTCATTAAGCTTCTCAAAGTAACTGAGGTTCCATCCGATGTAACTCCAACCCTAAAGTTCATAATCTCAAGCAAGATTTCGTCCGGACTCTTGCCTTTTGGTGTTGCTGCCTTCATAGCTGCATCTAGTTGAACGATTTTGTTTTGCAATTTAATATGGTTTATCTCATGGAAAGTCAATTTCTCCTGGAAAACTTCCAAAGTATCTTCAATCCTCCGGAGCTTTTGAAGAATTGCTTCGTAATCTTCTTTCGAAATGGCTGGTGCAAGGGGTTGAGGCAAATTGTTTCGTACTTCCGCATCGGTTGTTTTTAAATGTTCCGTCAAAGGCACCTAAACGAAAACACACATATTATTATTTATTGTTGTTATAATCCATTGGTATTTAATGATAAGAACTAACCTTAGGCTGATCAACATTTGTCTTAATATCCGATGACCAAACGGGAACAAAAGATGCGAGAAATGAAAAGGCACCTGTTGTAAGGGTAGAAAGGCAAGACGATACGAAATCCCAAATCCAATAAGCTAGTGAAGCCCCAGCAGGCCACAACAAGTACGCTGGAGTAAAAGAAACATTAATTAGTTAATTAGTATACAGAATTAAAATTTAAAATTAGTAAGTTACAGTAAGTAGTTAATTTATCGATTATGTCAAATGTTCGTTTTAGAAGCTTATTTTATAAACACTAAAATAATGTGGAAATCAATAATCTTTCAAAATTCCGTTAATCCGTTTATTCACAAAACAACTTTAATGATGAAAATTAATAAAATTAAACTTGAAAATCAAAATCGGTTAAATCCACTCCTTTTGGGAAGGTATAAACAAACAATCTCATGCCACTTCAGACATTCGGGTCAAACTGGCAACGACTGTTCCAACATTATAATAAAGTCAATCCTAAATCAATTTAAGTGTATTAAAGAAAATTATGTACTCACCCAAGTAGCCCAAGACAAGTACGCCGAAAACTCGAGGGAGAAGAAATTTACAAATCCAGAAGGTCATCTCTGGCTGAACCGGTCCATTGTCATCTTCTTCTTCCTCGTCAGAATCAAACTGACTCCCTAATTCATAGCCTTTCTTTTGCATCCGTCCATTCGTAGTTGCATAGCCATCCTTGGAACTAACGCTGCCTCTAACGCTTCCTTTCACGCTTCCTCTCACACTTCCAGCGACGCTGCTGCTACTGTCCCCAAGAACATAGCCAGCCGACTGCTGCAGGTGCTGCTGCATCTGATCTTCACTTCTCTGCTGCTGATGTGACCTCATCCGGATGTTATTCTTCAGCTCTGAACACATTTCATTAACTGTCTCCTCCTCAATCTGACCCCCATTCTTCTTCCACATGAGTAAAGTACTTTTGGTATTTGTAGTCGTCGAACTATCACCTGACCCGAATCGCCTACTTTCCATCGAGTTGAATAGCTTTGTTGCCCCCACTGAGACCATCTTCTTCCCTCCAACTATAGCTGTCTTACAAGCTGCAAACTTTCCGTACCCATTTGTCTTTGCATTGTTACTCACCACGTTATCCCCAACAATAGAATTTGAATAACCTCCGCCGATGGTAGTGGTTGGAGTGCTGCTAAAGTGACCATTATGACTGTAGCTGCCATAGCCAATTCTTGATCCGGTGACTGACCCTGCGACGGATCCTCCTTTGACAGACCCTGCGACTGAATGAGCAACGGACCCTTCTCGATGCATTAGGTAGCTTGACCCCCTGGTTGAACGGTGATTGACATACGTGTTAAAATGATCTTCTTCAAGCTTGTCCTCCTTTCTCAGAAACCACTTTTCGATAAGAACAATGTGCACCAAGAGCCAGTAGATTGGGAAGCCAATGTATTTGAACTTGAGGAACCAAGATGCCCACTTTGGTGTCTCTTCTTCTTCTAATCTAGTTTTATATCGGTAATTGGACATTTTTAACTCTTTTCACATTATTATTAAAGTCACAACAAATTATACTTTTTTTGATATAAAAATTTAAAAATACGCGTTATATTTATTTCTGAATGTTTGTCAAAATGAATTTCTCAAAATCTGTTTCTCATCGCAGCTTTTAGAGCTAGCTCTCAAATCCCTGAACTGAAATTGGTTACTTGACTGAACAAAGATGACAACAATCGGCTTCCTTCTTAGGTCAAAACAATGCCATTTCTTAACCTTTATGATAATTTTAGTCCTTCTTTTTAGACTTTCACTGGTGTTGGAATCCGTCTTTTTTAAAGCTATTTTTCAGATCTTTAAACACCAAGTACCTGGGTACGGGGTAGTACTTGGTACTGGATTCAACTAATTGTTTTTGTAAATAAATTAGCAATGTAAAATTGTCAACACAATAACCAAAATGTCCAAAAACATGAACCAAGTAAATAATTTATTACTGACATTAACTAACTCCTACACGACCGAACGAGACAAGCCCTGTTTATTTTGTATGCAAGCTGGGTTCAACTTTTAAGCATGAGCTTTTGCTCTTATCATGTAAACCGTGGAAAAAAGGTCTGTATAAACAGCAGAAGAAACGAACATTATGTAGACAACATTATAATCGATTCGACACATAGGGATGGATTCTATAAACCCAAGCGGACACAAAACTAATAATAATATATGCATGGGCATACATAGATATGCCTCTGGGAAGATTTGGCACGCATTGCCAACTTTTTTTTTGCCTTTGATTCTTCAGATACCTACTTTTAGTTTTTTACTTGTTCGTCGTGGATCTCTTGTGAATCATGTCCATCCGTTTGCTAAATATAGAGTTTAGCCATTTCATATATCCAACTGACACGATTCATTCATTTTTATAGTAAAACTGCTAGAAACATGAATATAATACATCTAGAGTACAGAAGTCTGCGTGAGGCATGCTCTACACTGAAGATATTATTTCATCTGTAATTCATATGGCTTTTTATGCCAAAAACCAATCCTAAAGTATTTGTTTACCTATGCTAATTCATCTCTTTTTAACATCCACACACAAGTATCAAGTACGTACTAAACTCAACAGCTCTCTTCAGCTTGTATGGCTGGCTTGTGGTCGAAAAATATAAATAATATAATTGGCTAACAACAAAAAGCCTTATGACTATGATTGTTCAATCAATGCAAAAATAAAAATAAATAAACTACGTTTGCACAGCTCTTATTAGCAGTCAACATTAAAACACGAACAGAGTAAACAGAAATATGTTTTATGTAGGTGGGTTATGATATAATCATGATGAACTAAGAATTACCACCTCTGCTAAATTCGGACTCGGTAATAGCTTATCTAAACATCCCAAAGGCTATCGCAAAATGACACACGGGTATGAATTATTTTTCAAAATTTACATATCTTAAAAATCTTGCTCACCTGCCAGAAGAAAGGATATAGCCGTCGTTGTTTTTAATGTAACGAGACCCGTTGTAACCTCTCATCTCATTAGAATCTGACGATGATAAGATATTCGAAGAGGTTTTCAACGATTGATTTACAGAGGTTAGAAGAACCGTACTGTTATAATTGATCTGAATCTGTGATCCTCCGTTTGTATTTTCGGAAAACAAATTTTGACTGATGACACCGGAATTCTTCTCACTTATTCTAGGGGAAGAAAAACTTTGAGAAATGTCGTCAAATTCCTCTGAACCAGCATCCGAGAATTCCGAAGGGGTAAAAGATGCATTGGATGCGGATGTATTCAATGAACTCAACCTTCCGTTTCTTCTGGGCCTATTAGTTCGGAGTTTTTGTAAGAAATAGAAACATTAGCCATCATTACCATACCAAAGAAAAGGAAATTGTAAATCAGAAAGAAAATATAATAATGAAGGGATTCATTATTCATTCATAGAAACTTTTGAGAGATAGGGTTGTATATTACAGGGATTTGGAAATATTATCGGTAAAACTGAAAGGATTCTAATAAATGAATGAATGAAATGAAACGCATGCAGATAGAATACAAATGTAAAGGAATAATACCAGAGTATTAATAAGAATTATTTCCAAATTCTAGAATCATACCTGCAGGTTAAGTTTGAACTATTTCTACAATCACAAGCCGTATTTTGGCATCGAGACCTTAGAGAATATCTTGCTTTGCTTCGTGACATTTTGTATCGATTTGTGTATTTACATTACACTAAAATCTTCAACCGGTACTTGTCACTGGAATTCTGTAAAGATTTTTTTTAAATCAAAATTAAGGAAATTAGACTTTATTCATAACATATAATAAATGCATATATAGAGAGTGATTAGCTTATTATGGCTAAATTTTTTAAATATTAAATAATTAACTCACAACACAATTCCGGTATTAATTTATACACTGAAACCCACGGAAATATTCAAAATTTTGCTACAACAATTACGGCAATCTGGGCTAAATATGATGTGCAATTTGTAAGCTTCAGCAAATGAGATGATAAGAGAATCCTTATCTTCTTACCAGACTGTCGTCCGTTTTTAGTTCAACGTGTTTAATGAAAGATAGAAATGTGTACTGGCCAGCAATCTGCAACCCTCCTCTCTCGTTTGTTACGTATTATGCAAATTACTACTTTTAGCAAAAAATCGCAATAAAAGTAAACCCTTTACTACTAGTACATTGCCTATTCGTATATCTACTAAAGTATAGTCTGCTTCTGATGCAAAATTCTGCACTCATTATTCTGAAATCGGCCGGCATACATACATTGTACATTGTAGTTGTTCTATCACGTAGCGATATAATACTAGGTTAGACTTTGAAATCTAAAAATCATAACGAGACCACTACCAAAACAACCAAAATGATTAGAGTTCATTCGATTCAACTTGTAAATCCAATAATCTGATCTGATTTTGATCTGTTCATTTCAATTGAAATACATTAAAGATATAGTAGTACACTTTTTTATTTCTCTTCTTTAAAACCTGATTTTTGTAAAAAGTTCAATAAGCAACTTAAACCAACAACAATAAATTAATGTCTTGCATTTTAAATTAAAATCTGATATGTTTCGAATTTTATGATTTAAATAATTTTATTTTTTGTACTTTTCAGCCGTTCATTTCATACGAGCCAGCAATTAATTAAAATGTTACATCTTCAGATGTAGTGGTTATTTACTTATAATTGTACATATCTAAATTCGATAAAATAAAAGCTAAAAATTAAATTTAAATTCTTATTTACCCATTTTAAAAAGCACTCGAGTTCAAATTAAATCCAGAGGTGAAAAACAAATAAAAAAATATTCACTGAATTAGATAAATTCCTAGACCAACACCGTTATAAAAACCTGGTCTATTATTTTAAAACTTTAATTACATTTACAACTATCCGACACAACACAACACTTCTTGTTTCATCCTTGAAAGGCTTCGATGTACAACTAACACATGAAAAAAGAATGCATTTGACTTTTACACATAGTAGACAACAAACTGATCATCATAATATCAGCACGATTCCGTAATTCAGTTTAGTAGTTTTGTTCAACATGAGTTTTGTTTGTAGTTTATGATGTCATAATGGCGTAGGAGAAATATAATTATTATTACAAGTACTTTTTTTTGCTCTCTAGCTAATGTATTTTCGCATCCACTCTCAATTCTGTTACCTTCAGACTTCACCTGTATGTGATAAGTAAAATGATATGGTTATTACTATTGTTTATCATTTGGTCCAGCCTATGCAGCTATATGTACTTCATATGAAAATTAACCAAGCTCTTCAATCATCATTAGAAGAAGCAGTAGCAAAAAAAGAGTTAGTACCAAAACTCAGGAGAAAGAGGTTCTGTCATAAATTATGATGATAAATTAAAATTAGAATCTAATCAAGTTCTTATAAACCTGAATTTTATTTTATAACTCAAATATATATAGTGATTAATGACATCAGTTGTAGTAGGGGATTAAACAAATATTTGGAATATCAAATTAGCATTCAGTTACCGTAGGCTGTAGGTAATTAGTAATCATTTTTGGTGAAGTCATCTACTAAAATGAATGCTGGAGGTTTGTATATATTTTATGAAGTTAGATCAAACACAAGAAATACTAATTAAGACGAATTAGCGTTTGTTGTTGTTGTAAATCATAATTAGGTTTAAACAGATGAGTTTTTATATCTTAAAAACTGAAATAAATAAATATCCAGGTTTTTTGGGTGTTTTAATTCATAAATAAACCAATATCATTATGTTAGTATCTGAAAGTATTGTAAATTGTTAATTAAATCACCTTACGAAGTTTAATAAATATTACATTAAATTTTATTTAAGGTCTAAAGATTGTGGGATTAATGAAAAACAAGCAAAGTCATTGATTGATTGAACATTTAATTTAGTACAATAAAGTCTTTTGTTTGGAGCAGTTTTAAATTCATTCTATCCAATTTACTCATCTTACTAAGTAATACAATAATATGCATCAAATTCAGTTAATAAAACATCTAAATAAAATTGATCCAAAAAATAGCATGTACAAAAACAATGAACTTAGAAAGTGATTCTCTAACTAAAACTAATTATAAATATATCCACGCTTTGTATTGTAATGTACGGCTTAGATTTTAACTAATAGTTTTCATATCAAAACTGATCGAGATTAATCGAGATCGAAAATATAAAATGTATTTTAAAATTCATACAAATCCATGAAATAGTGTAACGATTGTTGAGTTTGTTTGTAAATATTGCTGTACTCTGCGAAACCCAAAGCGGAATTTATGATTACTGAAATTTTCATTCAAGAATTTTTTTAATCAGATCTAAAAGAATTTTGAATTTACTTTGTATTTAAATTTTTAATCATTCTAACTTCCTAACTATTATTCTCTTCGAATCATTCATAATTAGAATTCCAAGTCGAAATACAAATAATGAGTTGCCTATTTCTTCCAGTCAGTTCCTAGCACTTTAAATTCTGGAATTGCGACCTCTTATCTTTGATCTTATCTGGGCTCAGGTTTTGAAATCTATACAAATGAACAATGGATTCTGCAGACTCGAACAGCAGCAGTGACATTCATTCCATTAAAAAGCGGAGGTAAGAAGATTGAGCCTAGATATTTTTTTGATGAGTTGACAGTTTTATTTGCATTATAAATTATGGAATTGTTTT
Source organism: Vertagopus arboreus (assembly GCA_034698485.1). NCBI lineage: Eukaryota > Metazoa > Arthropoda > Collembola > Entomobryomorpha > Isotomidae > Vertagopus > Vertagopus arboreus. The sequence continues at coordinate 11,819 of JAQGBQ010000341.1, read as the reverse complement.
GTTTGTTATGTTTACAGACTAGATTTAAATCTGAAGGCAGAGAAGGTGAAGAAGATAGTCGTGAATAATATGGCGTGTCAAAGTTGGCAAGAGTCTAAAGGAAGTATCAAGGAAAGGACCTCCTGCCTTGTAAATAGCGAGAGGCTGTCAGACATCACATTTCTTGTAGGTCCTATGGACACCCCGATTTTCGGCCACAAAACCATCCTTTCAGCTGGCTCACCGTATTTCGAAAAACTGTTCTTTGGCCCAATGGTAATTTGAACTGAAATGTAGGACAATTTACGAAATGAATGTTTAAATAATACTAATGCGCTTGAATATAGGCTTCCAAGGAGAGTATTCATAAAATTCAAGATATGGAACCTGAAGTCTTCCTTGGCTTTTTGAAGTATTTGTACACGGACGAATTCGATGAATCTATGGATGACGTTGATGCCATGCTACTTCTGAAGCCCGCAAAGATTTACATTGTTCCTCATTTAGCGAATAAGTGTGCGGATCTTCTAATTGACAAAATGAGTCCTGAAAATGTATTTCTAATTTACAACAGAGCAATAGTCTTCGATGAACCAAAGCTAGCCGAAGTTTGTCTTCGATATCTCGATAGGTAAGCTCATTTCATTTGTTACTATTAATAATACTTTGGGGTTTTACATAATTTATATCAACTGGATATTTATTTAGGCAAATCGATAAGGTGATTTTGACGGATGAGTTTTTGGACATAGAACTGGAAACCCTATGCACTTTGCTCCAACGTGAGAATCTAAGAATCAATGAATGCGTTTTATTCAAGGCCGTTTTGAGGTATGATGTCATAAATGAGTTATATCTTTGATGATAATGAAAAAAAGTTTAAAAATCCCATTCATTTGAAATTGGGGATGAAATTTAGTATGGAAATTAGATATCGTGTTATCTTAATTTTTATCATAGATGGACGGAGGCAGAGTGTAAGAAGAAAGAAATAGAAATAACACCGGTGAATCAGAGGGAGGTTCTGGGAAGAGGAATTCATTTGATAAGGTTCCCTGCTATGTGAGTCAAGTTCAACTCTTAATCTAAATCTACACAAAAGTTCATAGAAAAATGTATATCGATTTATTGCCTTCAGGTCCCGCGAGGAATTTTCCATTGAAGTTGTTACAACTTCAATGTTGTCCAAAGATGAGATTATCAGCGTGTTCATGAACTTGTGTATTGGGAGTGAACAAAAGTAAGCTAACTGACAATAAAATGATTAAATAATATTCAGCTGAAGAACACATGAAGATGAATGTCGTTTATGTTTTTTTTGCAGGCAGTATCGTCCGGAAACTCCTTTTGTTATTGAAAGACGAGTTTATCGTCCGAAACTCCATTATCTAACTCGTTTTGCAGACGTCCTCAGTAAAGTTATTCACTTTAACTCTTTCTGTGCCGGTGACAGCGTGTACAACTCGTCCATCAAGTAATCATTATATACATTCAATGAATTTCGTAAACACTTCCTCAATTAAAACAACTGATACTACGCAGTAATAATTTCTCTGACAGATTCCGCACAGACCAACGGGTTTTTATTCACGGAGTTGGAATCTATGCAATATCTAGTACAATATCTGGATTGAAATTCAATGCCCAAGTCAGCCTATTCAAATCTCGAAGTGTTCCTAATCCAAATGATGTTGGACCTTCCGGAAACTCAAGTCTGACATTTTCCTTCGGTCAGTTACTAGGAACTCGAGCTATGGAAGGCACCAGTCGAAACTATGACTTTAGGATGCCATTTCAAGTAATGTTTGATAGATCTCTTGAAGTTAGACCTGATGAAGAATATAGTTTAAATGCGGTTTTAAAGGTATTCTATTATACCCTTATTTTAAAAAATTCAAATCAAACAGATTGTAAATACACGTATGGCTTTCTTTACTAGATTGTCAGAGATGCGACTTTGCCAGTTTGCTCCGGCTCCGGCTTTACATTTGGAGGAGGTCATAGTTTCGGTTACGGCAACCAAATAGATGCGTACTACGGAACGAAGGCTTTAACAAATGTTAATATAGCTTGCTGCGATGGAATAAAGGTAAATAAATATTAAAAATTACTTGACTCAATGAAAGGTTTGAAAAGCTTTGTATTTATCAAAAATGAACTAATATTATTTAATATTTATTGTTTAGGTCAATTTCACCTTCCCACAAGTCATTGCCGGAGAATCGTTCACTACTGGACAGATACCACAAATTATTTTTAGTGTTTGATCCTGATGGAAGTTAATATCGAATTAATTTTTTTCGCAATTTGATTTCGCAACGTAGTAGTATATATGTATAACGCTTCAACCAACCGCATCAAATCCGGATCATCGTTCTAATATTATTTCTATTTGCTTAACCGTATTTATAATTATCGTACACCACGGGGTTTATAAGTTGGTTCGAAATCTGATTCAATAAACGTGTTCATTTTAATTCGATTTTAATTGAAATTTCTCGCTACTTCTCTTGAACCTAAACCTATTATAAATTGGTTTGATACTAGTCTCGAAAATTCAGGTAGTAATACCTGCATTAGTTAACTTGGCATAAAATCACGCCCGGAAAGCTCAATGACCTATTGAACAAAATAGACTACCTACAATAACTCCACTAGCTTTTTTTCTACAGGTTTTATTCGCTCATTGATTTTTTGGCTACAAGAAGAAAGAGGATTGTTGTGAATAATAAAAGTTCAACAATGTTGAACAGCAGGTTAAAGTTGACTTGTAGCCAACTTCGCCTCATTTGCTCATAAAAAAGTTCAGGAATATTGTTGAAAGAAACTGAAAGTCCACTCAACCCCAATAACTTTGATCTCCTCATCTTGTAACCGATAGACCTGCTGGTCAACTACTTTTATACTCACTCAGCTCTAAATCTCTGAACTGAAACTTTGGGCAGTAAACTGGTAGTAGTAGCATAGCATTTTCTTCTTTGTCATTGGGTCAAGCATTCAGTACTTAAACCCCTAGATTGATCAACTTTAAAAAATATTACAAAAAATAAAAAGGCTCTGCTTGATTTAATCGGAGGAAAAAAACTGCGATAAGGCCAAGGTTAACATATCGTGAGAACAAAACTGCAGCAGCAACTACCAATTTTTTTAATCTCTTTGCTACTATTATTACTACTTTATTATAATATCCAACTACAAGAAGACGGCTTCTGGCTTGGATTGGGTTACATTTTATAAGTATAATGTGTCTCTAGAGAAATGTCTGATAGAGATAATGAGAATATTTAGTTTCTCATTTCTACCAGAAAAAGTATAAAGTGAGAATATAAAGTGTTGAAACGTGTGAAAGTTTACTTTCACTAATGCACTATATTTTTTGCTTGCGTGCGTCCCTCCTCATATTTATTTATGCAAATCTTGTTATTCTTCCGCATTCCCTACTCCTGTCCGGTTTCTGAGACCATGATTGCCATTAACGATATTGATAAAGACAATGATGGTGGTGGTGATGTGATTTATATTACTTGCAATTTATGCTTGAAAATTGTAAACTCTTGCAGATAGGCCAATGCCAAATTGAAGATAATGCTTTTGGATATAATATAATTAAATTAGTATGTTTAATGCTGATCCAATTTACATATTAATTCATTCCCATCCTCCTTCTCCTCTTACACAAGACAAGATTGCTTATCAATTGATGTCCCTCATCGTGTGTTGGGTGTACATATAGTAATCGAGTAATATTGTAAATTGTAATAAATAACATAAGGATCCTACTACTTGAAGGTGACTAATTCTTATAACAAGACATGAGCCCAGCGTGCACTATTCTTGGCTATGAATTCACAATACATATCTACATCAGGTCAATTTTTAGCTCGTTCTTAAACGCCTTATATTATGGTTACCGTTTTCTGTCCTGTCCGTCTGTCGGATAACTCACGACAGAGCTAACCGATTAATGTAATTTTGTTTATATACATGATCTTCAAACTTGTCGTTTGAATGACTTAGTAAATGGGCCATATCAGATAGCTAGGTGACAGGTGATAGCTGGCTCTTATTTAAATCCACCAAATTTTATTACCAAATATTATTTCAATGATCAAAAATAAGAGGAATTTTTGCAATTCAGAACATTCAATCATGTTCATAATATCATGACTATCATCAATTGATACAGATTGTTGAATGAAATCTAAAATTTTGCCTATGCAATACCTATATGATTAAAGTTAGTTAAATTTCGAATTTGTATCAATTTACTGCAGCGATTGATCCCTAACTATTGAGTTTAATTGTCCTATAGCTGCCAAATTTAATTAGTTGACACGAAAAGTATTTAATTTAATGCGTTAAGTAAAAACGGGCCGTTCGTAACTGCTTGTGGAGTAGGGAAAGAAAAGGTTTCAGTATTCAGACGAATTTTACTAGGATCATCTTTCTCTATGAAAAATTTATTATCAAAACTTTATCCCAGGACATCCCTCATTTGCACAAGGTTAATAATAATAATATAATTTTATTATAATTCACTATCTCTAAAATTAATGGATCATATCGATATGCATGCGATTCTTTATGTGTCCCATTTCAAATAATTTTTAATCCAATTGTACAGAGAGAGATTATTTCACTTATATCAATTGGCACCATGAAGTCTTCAAGAAATAACTGATGACAAGATTTGTGCATAACCTAACCTAATCTAACCTTTGTATGTATACATTCCTCAGATGTCTGTGTAATTCTAAGATCTCATCTAGAGTTACAAACCTGTGACTCTCACGTGTCATAAAGTATATCACCAATTCACCAAGCTTCAGGGACATTTATTCTTATGCATCTTTAATCATGAGAATCCAGATTAAGCATTCTGAATTAATCTGAATGACAAATAAATATAGAACTTTGGAGCTACAAGAACTTGGTCCACTGAGAATTTAATGACATAAGTTTCATAACATTTTTTAAAATCATTTAATAATTTTTTTTTCTATAATTGATACAAACTATTTAATCAATATAGTCATATCCAAGTTATATAAACATTGGCAAGACTGCTGTGATCAATCGCGAGTTTAAATGCATTGAGGATAGTTTTGTCCTTTAACTTTTGATGAATCATCATAATTGATTTACTGACTGGAAGAGATAACTGAATTTAACATAAGTTATCAGCGATAGGAAAATAAACAAACTGGCTGAATGAATGAATACTATTGCAATTTTAAAGCTGCGGAGTAAAAACAATTAACTATTGTACTAACAATCTGCCGGGTGCACACAACTGATTACCACCTTACGTCTGCAAAAGCGGTAGAGGTGACCTATCAAATATGTAATCAAGCCTAACAATTATCCAGAGGGTCGGGCTCGGAATTCCCTGTCCATCGTGTGTGTATCCGGTCCCCTATGTTTTTAAACTCTTTGATTTACAATACACTACATAGCCGAATCAATCAACCATCACTTGTTTTTGGATTAATGAATGGTACGGATTTATTATCGACGTAAAAGGGCCTTCCCATAATTCTAATCTTCAGCTTAGAGTTACAAGGATTAAAAGGAAACTTTTCTAGTTGATAATACAAGAGCAATTCTATTAAAAGAGATTAAAGCTCATATGCAATTTTTCATGCAATATTTATCTCAATTATTTGGACAAAAAATGTTGATTTAATGTGGATTGGGTACGGGTCACCAATAAATGTACATTTTTGCACGTTCACATATTAAAATGAGTTGTTAAATTTGATTGTTTCTCTTCAGTTTACCGTATTAAAATATACTGTTTATATTTTAAACCCAGCAAATGTTCATGCCGTCAAATGCAGAAAAAAATCGTTGTTGTCGTCTCGTGACATACTGGGCAATCCCCTTGTAAGACTTTAAATGCTCATTCGTTATAACAGATTATAACTTCACAAAGATTGCAATTCACAGGTAGTTTGTTGTATGTCATACTACTACAGACTACAATGATCTGTACGAGGAAACTCCTGGATTTTTTATTGCAACTTATAATACTAGACAACCTGTCCATTGAAAATTATTTGGAATAGTCAAGTCATGTAAATAAAAGTGAATGCTTTAAACATACCTTAAATCTACAACTACTATTAACTACTACTGCACTTCTGGGAATCATTTAAAATTTGCTTTATGAAATATTATACGCAAATGCAAATCTTAGAATGATTCTATTCGCTTTTTTTCTTATTTTGGGTAGGGTTTAATAGATTCTAGAAGCCATCATTGAAAAAAGACTTTTCACTAGCTTAGGTAAATGCGGATTTCCATTCTTAGAGACAGACTCAGGTACTATTCAAGTTCATCTTCATTTTCAACTTTAATTAGTCGATATTATTATTCTTGTAGTTATGTAGCAGCTTCTAGCATAACAATTTCAATTCTGAACATTTGCGTATTTACAATTTGGCATTGATATAGTTTGATAGCTTCAGTTGTAGTACCCGAAACTAGATACCCGAGATAGCTTAAACAATAAGAAATTATATATAATAAATATATATATATATTTTTATGAATCCTTATTTTTTGCATGTTTTGAAGATTAAAAGTACCTGAAGTTCAAGTTTACGATTTTAATGAGACACAACCGCCTTAAAAATACTCTTATTGTCATCTTTCTTTACAGGTGTATTTATTTTTAGATAGTGTTGTAAATTATATAATAATGAAGCATTAACTTACGCAAATATACCAAAAACCTCCTAAACCGTTCTTGGAAGTTCAGTCATCATAATTCTAATCGGTCTGGAATGGAATCTCAAGTGGAGATATTTGGAAGGCATTTCGCCGAATCGCTACGCCTTATCTTTTTCGTTTGTTTTTTTTGACAGTTATGAGTGTTTCATAATTCATTAAAAACTACCTTTCGGCTTATTGTACTTATTTTTCACACGGTATGTGTCGTCAGTTGGACATGGATTAGATCATAAAAATCATACCATAAACTCATAGGTCGGGAACGTTCAGACGCTGAGGTCATTTCATTCTTATTTCAAGTACCGATGATGATGAATGAAACCTCTTGATTTGGAGAGCTTCCAGGAATATATCAACAAACTGATGGGATGATCATATGTTCCATACTCAAATCTAGGTCCAGGTTACGTAGGTTAATTTTAATAAGGGTCTTTGAGTTTCAAATCTTGGAAAAAGGATATTAGAAATCATTCTGAATGAAACTGACTCTTTGTTGTTTTAGTCTTTAAACAACCGTGAGAATATGCACAATATTTAGAAAATACTCTCTTGAATATTGAAGCAATAAAAACTGTATGCGTAGGATTACATGATAATAATCTGTCATAGATCTCAATTAAGGAAATGTGAAATCGGACCAAGTATGGTTGGTTATAAATGGGGCAAGTGCTTATGCATATTTAATTCACTTTTTATTCAACAACAACCAAGAGTTATAAAACTTTCATTCACTATGCTATTCCTAGAGCATTATTATTATCATTATCACGCAGCATCAAAATCATCACTTTATATGTTAGTAGGTAAGGACTGCAACGAGATAAAAATACATATTTGTCTCATTCGCGATTGATGATAAATAGGAATGTCAATTCTCGCAATTAGTGATGGAGCCAAGAAAGAAGAAAACATTTTTTTATTAACTTGAGATAGGAAATGAGGATGTCGGAGAGTAGGTAAGTGTCTCGTTTTTTAGATAAGAGATCTGTGAGAAAGTGCTGAATTTATTTTTTTCGTCCATCATCGCTTATTAAACAATGGACAAACATTTGGGTTTGGAGTTTAAAGATTTGAAGTGGAACTACTTGGCATCCTAATATATATCTATCAAAAAGCTTTATAATCAAAATGCAATTTGATAATTTGATAAACTAGGCTTACTTCCATAATAGTCCCATCGTCAACTACTTATTCCAACCTAACTAAATGAACCAAATCCAAACCATCCCATTCGTGAATCTTATCAACAACTTAAAGGTTTAATTACTGATGAATATTTCTATCTCAATTCCAAGGAATCAAGTACAACTTTGGTACATAGGGATAACCCAAGCCCGTAGAGGGGTATTCATATAATTATAAAGACTAGATAATATAATAAATCTCTTTAGTTTATAATTGCAGAAGTTATGTGTATTGAATTGCTTCGTGTTACCTTATACCGGTGTATAGTTATCAAACTCGAGAGAAAAGTTGTGAATAACGTGGACCCTAGATCTGAAATCCATGGAACTTCGATTACCACATTATTCGGAGGTGGGTCCTAGCGACTGGCGATTGTTGTATATTTAAGCCAGGTGGATCAGGTACATTTTCACTTAATACAATGATACTACTGAAGCTAAAGGGAGTAGTGTGAAAAATCCTCCTTGTTTTAGCCTTTCGGATATAATATAAGAAATAGTACAGAGGATATAAAAACTTGTGTAATTTATAATTGTATTATATATTTTACAATATATAACAGAAGAAGAATTTAAGTTCTCGGCTTATAATAATATACAAAACTAACTCAAGAAGTATTCAACTAACCTAACATTTTACAATTGTGAAGACAATAATCTTCTTGTAATATTATATATATAATACAAAATATATTGCAAGATCCACAACTATCTGTAGAACTAACTACAACTTCCCACTACTGCCAGAGCTTCAATAAATTCAATTTAAGCCATCACTTGCCATTCTTCTGGACTGAGTTCTCAACTGCAGTTCGGTGGAGAGAGATCAAATCAAAAGCTTCAGCAACTTCTTTGCCCAAATAACCAAAGTCTCATCATCAGTATATCAGTTGTCATTCATACTATTAAATCCACATCGAAGAAGAATACTAATCAAGCAGCCTTACTTTTCATACAAAGTATCATCTTCAAAAGTGAACAAAGATCCTTATTAAAAATAAGATTGACTTCTCACCAAACCCTCGAAAATAATTGTGAGTTCTCAATTTCATGCAAATCCATGTAATTCTGTGGTATATCCTACTCGTAGACTCTGAGCACTGTGAGCTCAGAAAATCTCATCCTTATCAGATCACCCATACTGACTCCTGCTTCTCTTGTTTATTTTTTTCAGGCACAATAAAAAAGCAACAATGCCAAGCATTTGGAGACTCGTAAACACCTTTATGCTCATAGGAGCAACTTTCCTTGTGACTTTCTCCTCTCAGTTTGGAGGCCACCAAGTCCAAGCTTCCCCCAGACCGATGCCATACCCCCGAATTACTGCCGGACATCACAACGCGAAATATCTATGGACCCCAGATATTCATGCTTATCCTTGCCCTGCAGGGAAAACGAGGGGACATGACGGTGCCTGCTACAGAATTTTCCAATCCCGTTCCACAAGAAACAGACGAAGTCCTGTGGCCATTATTCAACCCCTCAACTTCCCATGCCCTCGAGGAAAGGTCAGAGGTCATGATGGTGAATGCTACCGTATTTTTAATTCTCGCTCCTCAACGCGATTCATAAACGAACCGAGTGTTATTTTAGCAAACCTTATTGCATGAGAAATCTTTGAAAGCCGGGAGAAGAATAGATGGACAGGTGACAAAAACATTATTCTAAATTATAGTACGTTCATTAAAACCAAAATGCAATGCAGATGACGAAGGCTTTGAAGCTTTTCTTGGCGTGACATATTCTCGAAATTATAATAGGCTCATGTCACCCCTTGACTGCTTCAAATCCTACGATATTATACATTCCTGATTTACATTTTTTTAATGTGTATAATGTAGTACTACTCTAAAGTTTAATGTTGATTTTTTTTCTTCAAACTGTGATACTACAATTTACCTGAAGTATTATTTACCTTTTTTTTCAATCCAACGACTGACTCCGTTTTTGCTACCACTATTTAGAGATAAGAACGATGACTTGTGTATTAATATTATTAAAACAACAAATCTAGGTGATACTGATAAACTCCCATTGATTCGGAGTGTAGAGGCTTTTGGGCTCATCATTGTAATTTGTTCATGTGCGTACTTTGTATAATATTATTATTAGTAGTATTGATATGAGACGTATTATAAAAAAGATAAGACATACGCGACGAGACCAACATTATACATACATGTTAAATCTAGAGTACCAAACTATTCCGGATATCTTTTGTACAATACAGTAGATAATAAGATGTAGGTAATACGTAAAAACTTATTGATAAATATGTCATTGTATGGCTGAAGGTGATTAAATATTTTTAAGTTTTTTTTGTAAAAAATGCGTACTTACATAATAATAATATATGGTGTGATTTTGTACAATAGAATTATTATATAGAATCAACAATGGTGTGAGGTGTGATAGAGGTCTCCGATATAATATTATTATTAAATCGAATACAAATATTACCTTTTTATGGCTTTGTTCAGACAGGAAAAAACTTCGGCCCAAATCCTCTCTTAAGACATTGGAGCCGATGATAGCGGAAATAAAGCATTGAGTTACGAAATATATTGAATGTGTTTTATGGTTTTATTATTTTTTTTACTCGATTATTTATTTATTTTAACCTTCATTCAAGTTTAAATTTTATTGTTGAGCATGAGGAAAGTCATATTCACAATGTCAGGTAGATTACATACGTACCCTTTACTCTTGTGTGTCGACACTGTCCAAACTTTCAAAGTCATTCACAAGTTCAGAGAAATATAATAATTCATCTTGAACTTATGCCAATTACAATTTCCAAACCTTTTCATACATTCCTTTTCTAATCTTCTTCCTCCGGATCTTAAGAAGAATTTAGCATTGAATTCAATTATGAATGCATTCTTATTGTTTAAGGCATCTCAGTATTTTTAGTTCAGGTTTCATTACACAAACACTCTAGCTCAATGTTTTTAATAATCGAGTTTTTATTGCATTAAATATGTTATTACAAACATAATAGAATTTTTATATATCAGCAGTTCCATTTATAATAAGTACGGAGAAAGCCAGTGCCGATGTAACCAGAGAACGATTCTAAGTTCTTATTAGCATAACTTTGAACAGTTATTTGCAAACGGCAAATCTCGTGATTGCCGAAACGTGCTGTATTGATAATTTTTCTTGTCAATGAAACCATCCCCTTTTGACATTTGTATTTATTATGGTATTTGAGATGAGGTTTTTTCTTTATATTACTAAACTCATTATATAAATATCACTGGCAATGACATTTCATACTGAGACTAATCAACTCTTTAATAAGAAGACTATATAGGATCATAGGTCAATTTAAGCCAATGTGTCATACACAATAATAGAATTAATTGACTCGTAGTGCAGTTTAATTAACGTTAAATTAGCTCCAAATTTAGTCATAATTAATTTCAAAACTCTTATTATGACAAAGACATTTCACGATATACATAAAGAAGTCTGTTGAGACAAGTTTTTTTGCAAGTAGGTAATATTACTTGGCATTTTTCATCGATAACTTCTGAACCCAAGGCTATAGAGAGTGAAAAATATGTTTACTTCTTACAATCAGTTTTCTCTTGATCCGAATCCATCTTTGAACTTGTCACTAAATTTCATTCATGGCCAAGTTATCAAGAAAAATGAACCCAAATAAACCCAATTATTATTGTTTTAATTTATTTTTATTACGATGTAAATAAATAACTTTGTTGCCCAATGTCAAATGTAGGATTCTTGGTATAGATCTATCTGAGAGTATATTACAGTCAAATCGCAAGAAAAACTTTTTTTAAATGAAATCCATACAAATGCTTAAATAGTTTAAATTACTGGTTCAAGTTTTGACCTTTCACTGACTTGGTATTATAAATATAATGTATAATCTCAATTTGTATTTACTATAAT
>JAQGBQ010000340.1:0-24969 GCA_034698485.1 Vertagopus arboreus | reverse complement strand
AATGCTACTTTACATTTGTTATTTTGTGATACATAATTATTACATCTATATGGTCATGATTTAAAATTTAAAAAAAACTCATGGATTCGACGGTACCTGAATTTATCAACCAAGGATATGATATTTAATTTTCAATTTTTTCTAAACTTTCATTCGAATCATGAAATTATAATCTTAATTTACATTTGTTTTAAAGATTTTTTTCGACGATTTCCGAATATTATTTATTTTCTTCAAGTTCATAAATATTTTTTTTAATTAAAAAAGGCTTAAATTAACTAAATTAATATTTTAAAAGTGTATTACATTATATTACAGGTACTTTGCAATTAAATTAATTCAATCTTTTTTTATTTTGTATTCGTGATTCAGAAATTCTGAATAAAATAAATCTGAAGTATTCTGAATCAGAATAATTCAGATTGATTTTAATTTTTGAGCCACCTCACAATTATATTTTAAAATCATTTCATAATTTTGTAGAAAATATAATTTATCATTTGGTTAGTTAATTTGCATTTTAATTAAGATTAAATTATATTTCTGTGAAATTTGTAAAGTGATCTCGCTCAGCCCCAGAAAAGCAAAGAGTGCGCCTTGGTAAAAGGGTTTAGCCGCTGAGTCTCAAAAGACACCTTGCCTCACTAGCTGCACATTTCATTCAGTCCACTCCGGTCCTCAAAGAAGAGTACAATAATTCATCACTTTTAACCTGCTAAAATGGCGGATAAGTAAGCATGCTAATAATTATTTTAAACTAATTACATATAAATAGATAACCAAAGTTATCGAAAATAGAAGGAATATTTAATAAAGTGTTTATTTAACGATTTTAAATTGTGTTTGCAGTAAGAAGGCAGCCGTTGCAAAGGGGCCAAAGCCAACCGGCAAGAAGCTCCCAGCAGTCCCGGAATCCATTCTTAAAAGGAGGAAGAAGCACGAGGTCTCCGTGGCCTTAAAGGTCAAACACGCTGCGACGGTAATTGCCAATTATTCACTCTGTTGATTGTGATTAGTTTCATTTTATTTACATTTTTTGTGTTCATTTGTATTTGTAGGAAAGAAGATTGGCCCGTAACAAGCGAGTTAAGATCTTCAAACGAGCTGAACAATACGTCAAGGAGTACCGAGGCAAAGAAAGGGACGAGATTAGGTTGGCTAGACAGGCTAGAAACCTTGGAAATTACTATGTTCCAGCCGAACCTAAGTTGGCTTTCGTCGTCCGTATTCGAGGGTGAGAGATTTATATTTATTTACATTTAATTTATAGTCATTCGGATCATTCTATTAGCAAATCTTAAAATACTTCTTCTTTCTTTTTAGTATCAACCAGGTTCACCCCAAGGTAAAGAAGGCTCTCCAGTTATTCCGACTTCGACAAATCAACAATGGAGTTTTCGTTAAATTGAACAAGGTGAGTAAACCACACATACTTTTTTAAAGTGTTTGGTTTAAGTGTTCAATATGACTAAATATTCTTGTGTAATAATTTCAGGCCACCGTTAATATGTTGCGAATTTGCGAACCTTATATTACCTGGGGTTATCCTAACTTGAAAACCATCCGAGAGTTGGTTTACAAACGTGGTTTTGCCAAGGTTGACCACAGACGAGTTCCAATCACCTCTAACTCCATCATTGATGGACGACTTGGCAGAAGGGACATCATCTGTATGGAGGATCTGGTCCACGAACTCTTCACCGTAGGGAAGAGCTTCAAGTACGCATCCAACTTCCTCTGGCCCTTCAAGGTACTTTTCAAATATATTTACTTATTTATGATTTATTTATTTTGTAAATGAAGACAGTGTAAAGAATACTTTAATTAAAAACATTTATTATTTGTAGTTGAACACCCCCACTGGAGGATGGAGAAAGAAGACCAATCACTACGTCGAAGGTGGTGACTTTGGATGCCGAGAAGATAAGGTCAATGAGCTCCTTCGTCGTATGATTTAAGATTTTGGTTTTGATTTGACATCCTTTCATATGCTAAATAAAGAGGTTGAAAGTATGAAACTTGTACCTATTTTGTAGCTACGAGATTGTTTTTGTTTCATTCACTTTATTCTGTCAGTCCATACGCTCTAAATTAAAACCGAAGAGTAGGCACCATATTATTAAATAACTTAGTCAATTCAGTCTTGCTCAAAAGTCAAAAGTTCGGATGCTGGAAACTGCTGACATAGACTATCATTCATTTCATCATTGTTACTCTTGACAGTTTTACTCTGTGTTGGCAGCCAATATTTAAGTTTGTCAGTCTCTTGGTCCATAATAGCAATTAATATTGTTTTCTTGACAATTTGAGCAAGTCGACATAACGAAGTTACGTGGAATTTCTGGATCTTCCGAGTATTATCCTGGCACACAATAATGAACTCTGCATGGTAAATATTTGGATCCCCTGTTTATAAAAAACAAAATTGTTGTCATTATCGGTAACAAGGAAATTAACGAACAGAATAATAATAATAAAAATGCATACCAGGATAAGCAAGAAAGTCACCACCGAATTTTGCTCCAGAAGTCAACCAGTACTTTCTCCTCAGGTGAAAGTCTTCAAAAACACGATACTTTAATTTCTCAATCTGTGTACTTGGGAGGGGAAAGTTGAATGGAATGTAATCATTTTCTTCCAGCCATGGGTCTTCTAAATAAGTAATTTAAATCCCAATTTAAAATCATTAACAGCTAATAAAATGTTGTCCAAGTTTCTCTTACTAATGTCAATTTGGACAACTTCGGCAGGAGGGTCTTTAACTTTGTCGAGCATATTCTGTAGAATAGTCTGTCTATCTGGAAGGATTCCTCCAGGTTTAAGCTTCTTTCGTTTGCCTTCCACAATTTTGTCCACTAATGATTCGATTTGCAGCTTTCTTTTAGACTTGTACTTTTCGATCTAAAATGGAAAAACAAAAGTTGTCGTAAATACAAATACGATATAATATTTATTCGAATCTACTATAGTTGTACCTGTTTTGATTTCCTAGTCTGCAAGATATTATCGACTCTGGTCTGATCAACAGAGACAACAGGGTCCTCCAAAGAAGGGGCATGAACGGCTTCGGCAAGTCCTTGAGCAATCAGGTACTGCATCTCCACTGTTATCAGTTGGACGGGCAAATGTACATGAAGGTGATTCGTCCTTCCCGTTCCTTCAGCCCCATCGAAACTTCCAAGTATTCGGTACTCTTTTCTTAACTTGAGCCAATCTAGAATTTAATTTATCAAATATTTTAAAAATGTACAAAGAAAAAAAAACAATAAAATAATAATTGAAAACTCACCCTTTGCATCCCAGACGTAAGGAATACCGTTGCAAATTTTTATCTTAATCTTCGACATCAGGTTCCTGTTTTGACGCAAAATTTTGCAATTTAATCTTCGAATATTTATTTTATTTTATTAGCAGAATCTGATTCTCCCCCATTTATTCACGCGGAGAAGTCAAACTCAATGTTTTGGTTGAACAAAAACATTTATCGATCGGTCAAAAAAGACACAAAATTTGTAAGGTCTCGCAGCTCAAAAAGGTAAAAAACTATTAATTAATGCCTAATATTTATTATCAATTACTGCATATCGTAATAATATCCTTATCATTTTAGGATTCATCTCATTCAGACTCAAGAACAATTTTCATCCGAAGTCAGAAGTAGTGACTCTAAATGATTGACTCTTCTACATTCTGCTCTTTGGTTGGGATGGTTGGAAACGATTTAATTCAACGGTCAACGCTTCAAACTATTAAATAGAAAGCGGCGAGGATGTACAATTCTTCTTCTAGTCATTTCCGGACTTTATAAAACTCAATAAATTGATCTCATAACTTAATGATAATGATGGACGCGTCGTGAATTGAAGAAAGAAAAAGTCAATTAGATATTAGAAATGGGAAAGCTGAGTATAATTCTCTTGGTGGCTGTCTTTGGATGTCTCAAAGAGTCACAAAACATGGGGGTCGAGGGCAAGAAGGAAGATATAAGGAAGAATCTTAAGCACTATGAAATATTAAACGCTGTGGATATGACCCACCACATCGTGAAGCGAGGAGCAAATCCGAGCAATCATCCTTTGAATCATATTAAAGAACTTGAGTTTAAAACTTTAGGAAGGTGAGTTGAACTACAAATATAAAAATCAGGTCCTTTTTTGTGGCTTGTTAGTTAAAATGAATACATTTCCATATTTTAATTTGCAGAGACTTTCTTCTAGTCCTTAATCCAAACCATGGGATATTTCATCCTCAATTTAAAGCTTTTGAAATAGGACGAGATGGTATAGAGCAAGCTATTCATATAGGTAAGACTATTTTAATAGACAACTAGCTCCAAACAAGAAGTATAAAAGTTTGTATTTTCTATAGATCGTGACAGCTTTTACGAAGGTCGCGTTTTCGGTGAAGATGACTCGGACGTCAGAGCTCATCTTGAAGACAATGGAGTGATGACAGCAACAATAAGGACTAAAAACGAAACTTATCACATTGAGGTATGATCCAACAAAGATCATTTTAGGATTTTGTCTCTTTCGATATTTATGGAATTTAACAATTTTAATTTTTTCTATGCATAATACAGCCTTCTTGGAGACATCTTCACGATGGTGAACGGTTAACTATGATAACGTACAAAGGTTCAGATGTAAAATACTCTTGGGAAATGGATCCAGAAGACCAAGAAGGACCTAATCTGCCAATCTGCGCTTATATGAAAGAAGGAGGAAATCGTACTGAACGGGAACCTGAGCCAGATTACGAGTCAATCATGAAACGGTGGAGACGAGACTTGTCTATGGAGAGGAGGTCAGCCATTGCTATTCGTCCTCAGAAAACCCGATGTCCTCTACTTCTCGTGGCAGATTATCGATTTTATCGTGAGATGGGTGGATCCAGCAATAAATCAACTATCAACTATTTGATTAGTTTGATTGATAGAGTTACTAAAATCTACGAGGAGACCCAATGGAAGGACAAACCTGATGATATTGGATTTGACGGAATGGGGTTTGTTATTAAGAAGATTGTTGTTCATTCAGAGCCAACTGTGACGCAACATGGAGAAATGCATTATAATATGCACATGGAAAAATGGGATGTTCGAACTCTTTTGGAAGTTTTCAGCCGAGAGTATACACACAAAGATTTTTGTCTAGCTCATTTATTCACAGATATAAAATTCGAGGGTGGAATTCTCGGATTGGCATATGTTGGATCTCCAAGACGAAATTCGGTTGGTGGAATTTGTACTCCTGGTAAGGTTTTTACACTTTTAAACTATAAGCTCATTACTTACTAAACTAGTTTTGACATTATTTATTCCATTCAAAAAACAAAGAATACTTCAAAAACGGATACACTTTGTATCTAAACTCTGGACTGAGCTCAAGCAGAAACCATTACGGACAAAGGGTTATCACTCGAGAAGCGGATCTTGTGACCGCTCACGAATTTGGCCATAATTGGGGCTCAGAACACGATCCTGATAATCCAGAATGCAGTCCCAGTGCTAGTCAAGGCGGATCCTATTTAATGTACATATCAATTTCAATCAAGTATCAAAATAACAGTATTCAAACTGGTTTTAAATTTTTTTTATTTTCAGGTACACATATTCTGTGTCTGGTTATGATCTCAACAATAAGGTGACTGTTTATTTTTGCATAAAATTTCCTATATAGATCTTCATCTTAAAAATAATTGTTGAATGGATTTTTTTTTCCGATTTTGGTATAGAAATTCTCCCCTTGCAGTCTTCGTTCCATCCGAAAGGTCTTACTTACAAAATCAGAGAGATGCTTTTCTGAACCTGAAGAATCCTTCTGTGGAAACTTGCGAGTCGAAGGCAATGAGCAATGCGATGCTGGTTTATTGGGAACCGAAGATTCGGATCAGTGTTGTCGACCTAATTGTACTTTGAGACCAGCTGCTGTTTGCAGGTTAGTACTTTGTTAATATTAATCATTATGAATATTTTGAATTTTTGAATAAACTAATTTGTTTTTATTATAGTGACAAGAATTCTCCCTGCTGTTTAAATTGCCAGTATATGGCCGTTGGAGAGAAATGTCGAGAAGCACAATTGGCTACTTGTGAACAAGAAAGTCGATGCACTGGAAATTCGGCTGATTGTCCGAAATCTGCTCCAATGCCAGATGAGACAGGATGTCTGGAAAAAGGTCAATGCAAACTTGGTCGATGTGTTCCATACTGCGAAACCTTGGGAAAGCAGAGTTGTATGTGTGATAAACGTGAGTAATTAATAATTTATTTGTACAAATCCGACTGTTATTGGTATGTATTCTAAAAATCCTTTTTTCAAAAATATTTAGTGGAGAATGCATGCAAAAGGTGTTGTCGTGTACACTTGAATGCTACGTGCTATCCAGTCGAACCTTATGAAACGCTTCCCGACGGTACTCCGTGCATTCAAGGAATTTGCAATAAAGTAAGAGAATTTAATTATGACAAAATAAACTAAAGGGATTTTAGCGAATGATATTGAACGAATAATTTTTTTAAGGGACAATGCGAACGAACTGTTCATGATGTTGTTGAGCGATTCTGGGACATTATCGAAGATATCAATATTAACCGTCTTCTTAAGTTCTTAAAAGACAACATCATCTTCACTGTTGTGTTGAGTACATCTTTACTGTGGATTCCAGGCAGTGTAATCGTCAGTTATATTGACAGGCGAAGTCATAAATTGGTAAGTTGCATTGGAGAGATTCATTATTATTATTCAGAAAATTCATAACAAAATACTTACAAAGAATTGTTAATTGTTTATTTAGGCATTGGAGGAGGATGAATGGGCGAAAAATAAAACGGATTTGATTCATCCATCCGATTCTAGACCAGTTATTTATATCAGACCAAAGTCCAGCTCAGATCACACTTATGGGATAAACCAATAACGGTTTGTTTGTTTCGACATGAACACTTCCATCGTCACAATATGAATACTCATCAATGTTTGAGTCAAAATACAATTGTTTTTCAAGGCATTTATATCACACAGCTCTAGTCATTCAAGTTTCATGATTGCCATTTTAAGCAGGATATACATTTTTGAAACTTCAAACTGCATTTTATTTTGATTGACAGATAAACAAGTTCACTTTACAATTTGTTTTTAATAATTTATGCTAGGAATAGTGTTGAGAGTTTGCTAATCACAGTATTGTTATAGTTTTATTTGTTTGTTTCTTTGCTGTACTGAATACTTCTTGACTCTTAAACTGTATCAACTTTTATACTTTGTGATTTACCATATTATAATTACTGATAAGTTAAATATGCAAATAAAATGACTTAATTAAAATTAATTACTGAATTTAAATTTTTCCTATTTTTTTAACAAATTGGTCAATACAAATCATGCATCGTGTAAAAATAAAAGTTTGAAGTGTATCAAGGTAATTGATGAATTTGTTTTGGCGATTTCAATCGTGTACTTATAAATTGTAGTTGCATTCGCAATTTTACATGCATAGTAAGTCAGGGTTTTATAATAGCAAATTACAATTTCATTTGATATGATCGTAACCCATTTTCTTTATCGGACGAAGGTTTTCATTTCATGAAAAAATATTATATCATTAGTAGTTTAAGAGTTCAAACTAAGAGATATTGATGAGATGACCAATTTAGATAAAATGCCTTTTTCATTAGTTCTTAAATATAAAATCGTCTAATGTTAAATTCTTGAAATACTAGATTTAACATTAGAGTGTATGTATCTGCTGTTGTTCTGGTCTGACTATTAAAAACAAACATGAACTCATCGATCTTCAATCCTCCCATGGGATCTATTATAATAGCTTCTCCTAGCCTATGTATATACTACAATGACAAATCTGAATTAACTATCAATCTTATCAAACGCTATGAAAAATACCCGTACCATTTAATTTCCTCAATTCTCAGAAAATAGACTTGATGTTGGAAGTTGTCACGATGTTTATAAATACTTACGAAAGTCTCATTTTAGTTGATGATAACCCTAATATTTCATCCATCCCTACGGAGTGTATCGAAAAAGAAACTGATGCCAGCTGAAAACCGTATTCACATCTACACAAAAAGTAGTTGGACGCTTGCCAGTTACTGTCGCTTTAAAGTGAAATTCATGGATGGAAATGCTGAAAAAAACGATCAGTAAATATTATGGAAAGTCAGCCACGCACATAAATCACCAATAGCAGTCAAGAAGGGATTGTAAACGGTAAGGTATGTCACCTCATTTCCTAATGAATTGCTAACAATTATTTTCACAGCCAATTCTATGCTATTCGTCGACACTTAAAGAATCTTGACTTTTCTCAACTTATGTGGCCACGCACGGACAAACCAATGCTTTCCAGAACTCGTATTTCCAAAAATATTACAAATCTCACATTACGTTGAAGTATAGTTGATTTATTGTGCAAATAACAATTAATTCTGAAGCAAAAATGAAGTCAGTTTCAATGAAATTGCCTATACTCCTAATTCAATTGGGTGGCCTAACTACAATCTGGTTTACATTACATAAACTAACTAATCTCTGTTTATATCAGGTCATATTATTCACGTAATGGCTAGAGGTAGGGCAAGACATTCATTGCAACCAAATGTGTCTTATCCTCAATCTTTAAATACATCTTTCTTAAATTGAAGAACAAGTAAAAACCCACACACACAGCTATAAAAACTAGTCATATTATAAATAAAATATTTACAGCTAAACTAGTAATTTGGATACCATTGTATTGTAAACTAAATCTTAAAAATAAGTTCTAAAATGTATAATTATAATTACTTGGGTAAATAGTTATAGCTTTCAATAACGTTTTTAATTATTAATATTTAAAGTTGCACTATCTCTACAACTAGCACAAAAAATACTTTAATAATAGTGCAAAACTACAATACCTCATTTTCTTTCTCCAATACAAACAACTAGAAACCACACAAAAACAAACAAAATAACACTCCATAAAAATATTTAAATATCTTACAAAGAATTCTATACCTCAAAGTGGTTAATTTTTTCTAACTCCAACCAATTCGAGACTTTATGCAGGTCACTACAAATTTACATCGACAAGACACCATGTGATGTCTGATTTTGGTCTTCATCCGAGCTACCTTCAGGATCCATCGTCTTCTCAGCAGTGCCAAATTCTGCTATCAGTCTAAAATGCTGCTGAAGGCTCGCAGGCTCGTTTTCAAAGTGGATATATCTTTTCACAGATGCGTTGAAACGTTTTAGCCAATCAGAAAACATCCTTTCTTCCTTCCTGATCCACGGCCTGTTAGTAATGTACAATTATAATGTTACTGTACAAATCAAATAATTGAGAGTTAACACCAAATCAATTTACCTTCTGTCATCAGTCAACTGGTAAGGAGTCATGTGTACATGGACCTAAAAATAAATACATGGATAAAATTGATCAAAAACACCAAAAATAATACAAAATATAGGTAATCATAAAATTTATATTAAAATGTTTCTTACTCTAATTTCATGTCGAGTAAGAGTTTCTAGAAGAGATCTTGAGGTAATCCAAGTGTTCTTTCCACCGTTATGACCACCATCGAGCCAATACATGTCTTCAATAGAGCTTACGAAAGCGTCCATTGTGGAGTCATCAGGAGTCAAAGTCTAATGCATACACGAATGTTATTGCATTTAAATAAATAAGAATACCTTTAAAATTATCTAAAAGTCTTTTAGATAATTTTATTATTATATTGTGCTTACCTTGAGATAGTGAAATTCGTAAAGGAACTGATTGAGAACAACACATCCTTTGCTGAATCCAACCAGACTGATTCTTGATCGGTCCAAGTGAGGGTTCACAGCCTTGAAATTTTCAGCATCTTCAGGTAACTCGCTTCCATTCAGTCCAGCAACTTCAACTTCAGTAGTTGTCGACGATACTTCTGATTCCCCGGCCTCGTCTTTAGTTACATCTGCAATTTGTTTAGCCAGTAGTTGATCCTGCTTTTGTGATTTTTCTACTCGCTCAGATAAGTTTCTCAAGAGGGTCTCCAAATGCTGTAAGGAGCCGTGAGTAATAACATGATCAGGAACTCCAGTGTGGTTGCAGTGAACAAAGTTATCGTAGCAACTGAAAGTCATAATCTGTATTCGGCTTGGTCTAACAACCACAATATGATGGCTGGGAAATTGCTTTTGAAGGATTTGAGCAGTTGCTTCCAAGTTCCAGCCAGAATAATTCCGGTGCTCTTTATGTTGCTCCATCATTTCAGGAAAATCCTGTAAAAAACAAAAAAGGAACATTATTTATATATTAGTGTGTAGTGCAGAATAAAGTAAACTAGAAACTAAATTACCTGCATATCACCACCGAAAAAAACTAACAGTTTTTGACGACTCTCCTCCGTTCCCGAAGGGTTGGAATCAGAGTCCACTGAAATCTCCTCCTCTTCACCGGGCGACAAAGGACTACAGTAAACAAGGTCGTTGCACCTGCCATCATATCCCGCAACACGAACAAACTTTCTCGGTATTCTCAGATCATGTACGACATCGTTGTCTCCAGGGGTTGTTTTGTTGGGTGAGACTTCTTCACCACTTGTACTTCCGTTTTCGCTCATTTTTCGTAACTTTTGTTCAAGACTCTCCAAATGAGACATCAATTAGCTTCCATGTACAAACATAATACATCATTAACACAAACCATCTCAACAAATACATATTATAATGTTTAGAAACCTTCGGTTGGCTCATCATTCGTAGTTCTATAATAATACTCAAGTTTTTACTCGTGAATCTGAATAACATACGATTAGAGAACAATCAATATTTTTGTTTTTTATTAATCAAACTTTTTGCATATTATATAAAGCATTTCTTTAAATTAAAATTCAATAAAACATTATTATTAACTTGAAAATCTTAACTAGCGAGCTTAATCATTATCCTTTGCCACAACTACATTCGTTCTTTACAAAACTGCACAGATCTTTCAGATCACTTTTAATTTGCTTCAATTTAGCAAGGACTTCTTCCTTGAGGAGATTGTAACACATTGCAACAAGTCCAAGTCCCAACAAGAGGTAAACAAAATTGACAACCAGTTTGGTTCGATTCCCTTGGACAGACTCGTGGATATTGCTACCTTTAAATGCCAATAAAAACCCATTTAAGCAAATGTTGTAATACACTCTTCAAATATTGACTCGGAAATATTAACTATTCCTGCTTACCTGGAACAAAATCGCCTAATCCTATTTTGCATAAACTAGTGACACAAAAGTAAACAGAATCAAGATAGTCCCATTCTTCCCACTCAGCAAACATAATTGTTCCCACACAAATATAGCACATCAAAACGTATAATGAAGCGGAGCTAGGAACAATCACTGGCTCATCATCATCTTCGTCACGACGGCCCCGATATGTCGAAGACCCATGAGCGGACAAATCATCCCCAGTGTTACCGCCTGATTTCCCACAATACAAACAAAAATTCAACAAATCTGATCCAACTATATTAGTATGAAAATTATCGAAATGTATTGGACCATCATACCTCCTATGGAACAGGAATTCAGCTTTATGTACAGAAACTTGAAGGTGTTGGCCAAAAATTTGCCCATATTCATAAAGTACAAAATATACAAAGGAATGCCAAGCACAGCGTACAAAATTGTAATAACCTTTCCCCAGTCCGTCCGAGGAACAAGGTTACCATACCCGATCATTGTAAAGATTGACAAAGTGAACATAAGGGCAGCCGGAAAATTCCATTGATCTATGGCTGACCTACCGTCGTATCCTTTCTTTACTGCTTCCACAAATTGCTTCTAAAAACGTTCCCAACAAATCCGTCAATAAAGGTCCCTATTAATGAATTTCCCCAAGTAATATGTCTAACCTGATATTCATTCAACGTAGAATCCGCAGCTTCATTCCACTCGGACTCGTTAAACGGATATTTCATGAAATCATTCCAAAGCTTCGTCGTCTACAATAATCGTGCAGTATATTTTGATTTAAACCCACATCAAATACGATTTACATATAAACTAGAAAAATCAATACTTTACCGTTAGTTCACGGGAAAGATTCACTTTCTTAACTATAACGTCTATTAACGCATCTTCTTGAGTTTCTAATGCCATGAAAACGGATGCCCCCACAAGAGCATAACCTACGATAATTCCACCCACACCCACTTGTGTACACATAAACGTTGCGACCGAACGACAACAATGTTTCAAAGAAGCCTGACGACCCCTTGTTGGTCCAGCTTCCATCATTCTTTCCGGGTCCTCCCATGATCGACCTCGGTCCAGTGCCACCGGCCGGCCTCTTACAGAGTGCCGAACTGGGGGTCTTCCTTTTCTACTACTCATCCTATTTTTTGAAGCACTCGAGTTCTTTAAAATCAAATAGTTTCTTTGAGAGGATTTAAATTCTTCCTCATGATTGTCCGCCCCACAAGTCGTTCTTCATCGTTCAGCCAGACGAAACATTTTTGGCAGCCATTACGCCTCCAAATGACAGAATACCATTTATTACACTCTCATTTAGAAATATTTCGCATATATGCAAGCCAAGTGTTCACGAATAGCTTCAATCCAGAGGGGAACCACACACGAGAAACAAATCCACCTAGGTGATTATCACATATCCGAAACCAAATCCATCACGGCTGCTGAAGAAAGATTAACCCACGGAAACATTGAATCCAGAGTGAAACCCAATCTTTAAACTTTGACTGCCAAAAACCTGAGATCACCAAAACACTTTATTTCTTCAGAAGAAATTATTCGAAACTCACAGTTGCTTTCAAATATCAACAACTTTGGATTTTTTTAAAGTCATCACAGGTCACAGCAATATTAATTAGGATGGTCATAATTCTTTTAACATGCTGACATCCAACTCCGGATGTTTCGAAAGGCAAAATATAACACCCTTGTCTTACACCTAAAACAGCAATGTACATTCCATTATTCGTGAAAGCATTTTGAGGTAAAATAAATGCCGTCACGCTGTCTCCGAGTCGCTCGTGCATGAGTAAGTCTTTACACAAAAGCCTAGTCGTTTTTTTCCTTAAACAGTTTTGCACTTTTCAAAATCGAAATACATCTAGCAACTTCAGTCAGGCAAGCACCAGCCCAAGCCACCAACAAAATCAGGACTAAAAAGAATACTCGAAAGGGTTCATCTGTGAACAGAACAACAGAATGTTCACGGGTAATATTGCCAAGACGGGCGTTGCAATCTACAGACTGTTGGAGAAGTACAAGCGATGATACAAACCCCCCACTGACTTTAGGTTTAGTTAGACGCTTTTGATACTGATGTACCAGCACCGAACCGGAGCAACCGTGAGTGGATGTTATTCCTCTTCTAAACGTAAGAGTGAAATGATTATTTTAAGAAGATGTGATGTCTTCCTCATGCCGAGTTTTATTTTTAACCTACAATATACACAACTAACACAACCGGCAATCCGGACGGAAGGTATATACCCACTGAATACAGAACATGAAGATGAATAAGCTCAGACATAAACTTTGTAAGAAAGTTCAGTAATTTTTAACTAGAAAACAAACCTACCAGAAAGATATTTACATGCTCTAATGTAAAACAAGCTTCGGCTTTTCGATTTGGATGCTCTGTCTATATTTTTCAATGGGTTGACTTATTTATTAGTTACCCTACCCGTATATATTTTTAAACCGTTTGTAAATCCAAACAGAAGACAAATACAAAATAATTAGTGCATGTCCTTTTGTATCACACCCTCTTGACCTTTAGCCTAATTTTATAAACATAATATGTTTGTATATATTATATACAACTATAAGTATGCAACATGAAATGGATCAACTTGCAAAATCATTTTGCGTCAATTTGCCAAATCTTCCTCGATAAAGCCAAATATCATCAACGAAAGGCATTCAGATTTGAAATCTTCATCTTTGAAAGAGAACATTTAGTTTAAACTGATTTTGAAATGTGACGACTCTTCTAATTCGAAACGGTAATTAGTTGGTTTCCTACCCATCGGTACTGGCACGAGGAATACATTTTTTACTTGAGCCCGTATCTTCTTCTGTCTTTGGTTTTTTCACCAAATTCCTTTCAAATGCCGTCAATCTCTTTTCCCTTCTTAGATTACCACTGATAACGTCCCATAATACATAAAGCTGCTAGCTGTAACTCATCGTGTCATAGTAGTAGTTAACGAGCTCACAGAGAATTTTTTTTTAGCTTGTCATTTTTTGCTGAAAACTAAAACCGTGTCCCGAAATAGAATATTACTATTACATTATCTGGTTACAAAAGAGTAATTTTATTCCATTCAAAATATGAAATATCCAAGTTATTCAATATTCCTTCAGAAACATACTTGTCTGAATTATGATCTTATCAAAAAAGAAAACATTAAATTAACTAAACAACTTGAATTTTTGGAGGTGCCCCTTAACCTCGCTCTTAAGGTACGGCTTGAGTGCAATGCATGTCGGGATATTTTCGGGCTGTTCTATCCACAATTTGTAGTCTATATTGTTTTTCGACAGTTCCGTGGCCAGGTTGGACAATGATTCCAAGTCAGGGGCTTGCACAACCTTTGTTTAGTTTAATATAAAAGAAGAGTTCTGATATCAAAGTAAAAGGGACAAAGCGTTTTATTCATAAATTGATTTTTTTTAAAAACGTTTACCACTTTGTGCATTGAATCCAAGTTTGCCATGTAACTTATCGTATTGGGGTCTTCCCTGTGTAAATGCAATACAGCCGTGGACGCGTGACATGCCTGAGCTGAAACATCCATGTCAAACATCCATAAGTCCATAAATAATAAATAGCATAAATTGACGACCCCTTCTTATAACCTTGACTAATATGTTAACAAATGCTAACACTTTAAGAACTAAATACCAATTTTGTTGATTATTGATTGAAGACAACATTATGAATAATCAGCAGATAAAAGCTGACAATGTATAATCTAACAAGAGAGACGAATAAATTATTTCACCATCAACCTTTAAAAAAGATAACTATACTGACTTAACGACTTGAAGAGTAACTCAAGTGGAGTATAGCTAAATTGGTTATTTGTTGTTGTGTTTTTTGACCCGGGTTTAATCTTAAAGTTTATAAATATAGATTGTAGATTGTATCAATGCACAATGTACATAACAACTGACTATATAGCATATATTGAGCTACAAACCCTTTGACCTTTTGCCTTTGTTGTTATTTGATATACGTATTGCGCTGCATAGGAAATAAATTAATAATGCTTAGAATATATAGGTATATGTCATTCAGATTAAAATATTAACCACATAGATGAGCCAACCGGGATTATTATTTCTTAATTACAAAATGTTTAAAAAGATTTCAATCTAAGATTGAACATTGTAATTTTGTAATTGAATTGTAAATATTTGTAAATAGAGTTTTTAATTTTAAAGCAGAAAATGTGTATAAAATGAGTAAACTTACCAATCAACGCTCCCAATGGCCAGTTCAACACAGTTTGTAAATCCTTCCGCAAAATCACGTACTGGACCAAACTCATAATTTCCAAAATCTGAATTGTTTCCAGAAAATTTGTGAAAATTAAATTTTCAACAGCAACTGACTGACACCAGCGGCAATCAAATGTCAAAATCCACCGCGGAGGGAAAGTTTATTCCCCATGGCTATTGGGGCATCTTGACACACATCCAAACCAACTTTCTCCCTTCTACTTTCTCTTATTTAATGCCGTCTCGACCAGTTCTTCTTTGTCAATATCGATGAGTTTAAATATATTAAATATTCCATTATGAAAATATGTTTTTGATCGACTCATTGTGAAAAGACGCAAGAGTGGTTTTATTTATATTCCAAAATAATATGTACAAAGTTATCGAATCATTCTTAAAAAATATATATTAGAATAATTAAAAAACAAATTAAGAATGACGATTTTTAATAAACTTAAATGATCTATAAGGTTGAAAAATCATTGGTTCTTCACAAACATTGCGAGAATAGGGAAGAAATCTAAATTAATTAGAATTAGACTGATTTTGTTCAGGAGTGTTGAGACCATATTTTTCTTTCATCTTAGCAATTTCATCCAATTTCTTTTCTGCATCCAACTTCTTGAACGCTTTATTCGGTTGATAATACAAAACGACGAGGTATCTGTTACAAACATTGAATCCGGACAAATGATCACAGGCGTTCTTGGCATCGAAAATATCTTCGTAGACGACAAACGCTGTTCCTTTCGTTTCTGGAGTGTTTCCCCTATAATAATAAGATTCATTACATTCAATATAACTCTTGTCCTATAGAGTGTTAGACGTAGTTTGTAGTTAGTTAATAGTTTGAAACTTACA
The DNA here is from genome assembly GCA_034698485.1 of Vertagopus arboreus. Taxonomy (NCBI): domain Eukaryota; kingdom Metazoa; phylum Arthropoda; class Collembola; order Entomobryomorpha; family Isotomidae; genus Vertagopus; species Vertagopus arboreus. Next base: position 8,589 of record JAQGBQ010000340.1, on the reverse strand, counting down.
CTCGGATTTGACGGATGGCTCCATATTTTCCAAAAATATCGTACATTTCGTCCCCACTGATTTTATATGGTAGATTTCGGATATACAGGACTCGGTTTACTTCAGGAGGCAAACGGACCTATACATTACAAATAACATGATTAGGAATTATTAAATGGAAATCGAAATGCGAAATACTTTTAATTACAAATTATTTAAAAAATGCAAACAAATCATAAAATGTGAAATTAAATGAATCTAAAATCTAAAATAATCTAAAATCTAAATACAAAATATCGTATTACAGACAGAAACGTGGTTAAACTTTACTTACATTTGCCCTTCTCTGCATTCCCATTGCCATGATGTTCGGATGTAGTTAAAATATCGGTATCTTTTAAAAAAATAACTAAGTTGTCGATTGTCGATAAAAATGATTTGAATGAAGCGGCTGTTGGCCCTCTGCTGAGTATTTAAGTGAATGCAGCTATGTAGCATAGATTCAAATGCCGGGCCATGTCCATATTGCCATTATAATAACTTCTGTCTGTTCTGCTGAAGAGAAAGCAATTTTTTGATTTTTATTAAAATTTCAGAATATAATTGTTGAAAAATGAGCAGATTTTATGCTCGAGGGTCGGATTCTGAATCCGAATCCTCTTCTGAGGATGAGACTCCGCAATTGAAGCCCCTTGCTCCAGTTAAAACAACTGTTTATGTAAGTCCATATTTCTTTCTTTTAAATTAAAGTGTAAAGATTGCGGATTTTAAGTCTAATTGTACTAATTAATTAAAATGTTTGAAGATTTTAAAGTTTTAATTCAATCAGGGTTTGTTCTGTATGTCAAAGAATTAAATACAAACTAATGTAGTCAATCACACTAATTGTAATTGTGTTGCAATTTTTATGTTTCATTTCTATCTATTTTGCACATTATGCAGTACAGCTAATTTACATTTCATTGGTTGTAAAGAAAATAAGTGCTAAAGAAAAGGCAATTTGCAAGTATCAGGTGTAAGGCTCATTCTTTGCTTTACTCCGTCACTTGTGATCGCCGACAATTATTAATAGATATTCTACTAATCGGTAAGCAGAGAGATGTGTGCAGTTTGTTAATTGACTAAACAAACAGTAGTTGGAACTTTTTTTTAGGACTATTTCATATTTGTTGAATATTATTATTGATTTAAACTTTTCTCGTTATTTTAGCTAAGCGAGGATGAAGAGGAGGAGTCAGGAAAGCGCGTTGTGCGCTCGGCAAAGGAGAAGCGATACGAAGAGATGCTGGGTCATGTTAAGAAGATTCGAAATTTTCAGAAAAATCACGACATGTCCAACATCCTCGATTGTAAGGCTTTAAAATGGATTCGAATAATATTAGTCGTGTTCAAAATGCTAATCAAATGTTCTCTTTCAATAAATTAGGTTTCGAAGATCTTACCAAGGCTCATCAAAAAGCCTTGCCAGTCATTGCTAAAGAAGAAAATGGTTTAACTCCATTATTCTACTTGAAGACTTTGGGTCAGATGGAGAACTATGTGAACCAACAATGGGACAACAAGAAGAACATGTCCAAAATTAACTCTAAAAGTCTTGCCACCCTTCGTCAAAAGTTGAGGAAATACAATAAGGACTACGAAGAAGAGTTGTTAAAGTTCCGAGAAAATCCAGAATTGCTGGAAGAGGATGAAGATGAATTTGTAGAAAAGCCTGAAATCCGTGAGGATAGTGGTAGCGAAAAGGAGGAAGAGAAGAGAGAGAAAAAACCATCAAAAAAATCCGACGCTAAAAAACCAGCCAAGGTATGATAGATCGATAAGCTATATTTTATTTTTTAACCTAAAAAAAAAGCTCTTTACACTAGTTTAAATGTCTACATTTATAGGCCGAGGGAGATGAAGACGATTCTGATGACTCATACTGGGGTGCAGACTCTGAAGAATCTTCCAGTTCATCTGATGAAGCTGAGTATGCTGATATGAGATCTAGGTTTTTGAAGAAAACCACTGACAAGGATGACGATAAGAAACTCAAGAGAGAACAAAGGCGGACTACTAGACCAAAGCCAAAAGAAAAGGAAGGTTCTGATGATGGATCAGATGGAGGATGGGTTCGAGTTACTGGCGGAGTTCAGACTGAACGTCCCAAAATGTTCCCCAAAGATACAGAGGTCAACACTCCAGCTGTCATTAAAAAGTTGGCTGAAATCACAGCAATTCGTGGGAAAAAGGCAACATAAAATAATTCAAATTAATAACACAATTTGTAAAAGTAATAATAATTCACGGTTCTATTTTGTTTATTATTAGGGAACTGATCGACGAGAGCAAATTGATTTGCTGTTAGAGTTGGAAACTATCGCCCTGGCTCACACACTTGGACCTGCTGTCCAAATCAAAATAGCATTTGCCATTGTTTCTGCCTTGTTTGATTACAGCATGAAAGTCCATGAGATCCAAAAAGTGCAATACTGGGTCAGGTTAATTGACAAGATCAATGAAATCCTTACTTTAGCCACAGAATCTAAGGATATTTTGACGGTTAGTACTTACTTTAATTTTTATAGACATAGACTTGATGAATTGTTATAATAAAATACTAAATATTCAACTGCTCTTTTCTAGATTGACGAAAATATTGCCGAGGATAACGAAGAAGTCGAAAAATCTCCCTATCAAGTTCGGGCTTGTATGATGACAGTTTTTGAAAGAATGGACGAAGAATTCTTAAAAGTTTTGAAAGAACTGGATTCCCATTCATTTGAATATGTTGAACGAGTTCAGGATGAAAAGAAAATCTGTGAAATGTTGGAACGTCTTGTAACTTACATTGAGAGTACCAAGCTGGCTGAAGATAAAAGCATCATGTGCAGATTGTATTATAAGAAAATAGAGCACATGTATTACAAGTTTGACGTCCGAGTCCTCAAGAAGAAGAGGGTAAGAAATAGTCATCATATTGTTCAATAATCTACTAATATGCACTTATTGCAGTACTGCCGTTTCAGCTAATGAGTGGTTGTAAAGAAATAAGTGCAAAATTAAAGGGCGGTCAGATCCCGGAATAATGTATTATACATTATCCCGCTGCAAAGAATGCCAATATTTATTTGACATTTACATCCTTTACAATTGTCTAACATTTTTTATAAGGTGATATATTAATTTTTTGATCGATTTTTTAACTTTCTGCAGGGAGAATACAAAGGCGACACTAGCGTTGATGACATGCAACGTCTTGCAGGATTCATCTATGCAAAGGACACGACTGATCGATTGAGAACTCGAGCAATCCTCTGTCATATCTATCACCACGCTTTGCACGACAACTGGTTCCACGCTCGAGACTTGATTTTGATGTCCCATTTGCAAGAAGTCATTCACCACTCGGATCCACCTACTCAGGTAACCTCATTGTACCTTTTTAAAATCTCTTAAGATAATTTTCTATTTGGTTTAAAAATGTGACTATATTAAATTTAACTGTCTTTTCTCGCTATAGATAATGTACAATCGTGCTATGGTTCAACTGGGCATCTGTGCATTCCGACATGAGAGCGTTACGGATTCCCATAATTGCTTAGCTGATTTGATGATGAGTGGGCGCGTGAAAGAGTTATTAGCTCAGGGTCTGATGCCTCAGCATCGTCATGATCGATCCCCTGAACAAGAAAAAATTGAAAGGAGTCGCCAGGTAATTTAATATTAGTTAGTAGAGACATCATGCATAGCTATAATAAGGAAATTATTTCCATGACCTTACAAGGATTTATTAATGCTTTGTAGCAAAAAGCATATGATAATAAAGTTTATTTCAGCTCCTAAAATGGTAATGTTTTGTTTGTATCAGGTCCCCTTCCACATGCAGTTGAGTCTTGATGTCATCGAATGTGTGTACTTAGTGTCAGCAATGTTGATTGAAGTTCCTTACATTGCTGAGCACGAATTTGATGCAAAGAGACGTCCTATTTCCAAAACATTTTATCATCAATTGAGAACATTGGAAAAGCAGAGTTTGACTGGACCAGCCGAGTCAATGCGAGAGCATGTTGTAGCTGCTGCAAGACACATGAAAAAAGGAGATTGGCAGAAATGTTACAACTCTTTAGTAAATGAAAAGATGGACAAGAAAGTATGGCATTATTTTGCCATATATGAGCACACCAAAGACGAGAAAACGTAAGCTTTCATACATTTATTCTAATCTGTCCTTAATAATATGCAAAATTAAAAATATCATTCATCATTACTGTTTAGAATGGGTGTAAAAGAAATGTTGAGAAGGAAGATCCGGGAAGAAAGTCTTCGAACATATTTGTTTACATATTCAAATGTGTACGATTCAATCTCCATTCCACGATTGGCCGAGATGTATGAAATGGATTTCCAACAAGTCCACTCTGTCGTCGCAAAAATGATTATAAACCAGGAACTTGCTGTAATTCTTTGCTAAATTACTTTTCATTTAAATAATTAGAGCTATAAATTAAGATTTTTCTAAAGACTTTCCTGATAAGTCATTTATGAGTATTATTGTAGTAGCTAGAGATGAAAATTAAAGTCAAGGTTTTCCTTTATATTCAAGGCTTCCATGGATGAACCAACAAAGACGGTTGTTCTTCATCGTACAGAACCAACACGCCTTCAATCAATGCTGCTCCAGTTATCTGATAAGGTTAGTAGCAGTTTTATGTATTTTTACTAAAGGAATGAACGTAAATATTTGAGTTGATACTAATTCTGTAGACAGAATTAACTCGAAATCTTCTTCGGGATGAGAACATGAAATTGTTATTGCTCTCATGTTTCTTTCGTTACTTTATGTCTTATCTTGTTTGTATTTAAAGGTAAACACCTTGCGTGAGACCAGTGACAGGACCTTTGAGACCAAAATTCAAGGTGGACCTGGAACAATGGGACCAGGTGGAAAGGGTCGACAATTCAACCGAGCTGATTGGAAAAATCGTCGTCAAAACCAAAACCCTCAACATCAACATCATAATAATAGGGATAACCGAGGGGATAATCGAGGAGATAACCGAGATAATCGTGACAACAACAGGGATAATCGAGATAACCGAGACAACAGAGACAATAGGGATAATAGAGAACAGAGAGGAGATCGAGATCAAGTTGCTGCTCACTAGGTGTATTATTTAATTGTGTGAGGATCTTGATTCTTGATCGCGTAAGCAGTGTTGCGAATAAAAATTCAAAACTGTTTATCGTGTTTGCAAGTGGTAAAAGTGCCACTGTATTTATCCTTTTTGCATTATTTTTATCAGTAGTGTTAATATACCCTTGAGACATTTGACAGTTTGTGTGTATGAAAGATCTTAAGATTAAATAAAGCTGATTTGATTTAATTAAATAATCCTTGGGCTATTAATTTAACTAATGAATGCCATGGTCGTAAATCGAAATGTGCCTTTTGTCCTTGCAAGTTCAATTTCCAATCTGGAATTTCATATAGTTCAACACATTTTTAGGGACACATGAGTTTCAATTTAAACTGAAATCATACGTGCCATTATTTGACAATGGCATATTAGATTTTTTTTTCTTATCGAATTTTCAAGTCATCAATTTCTGATACATTCGTATGTTTGACATTGCTCCAGATCATTTGGCTTGTGGCATAATGTACTTTATCTAGTAACAATCGAGAAGATGGTGCAGACTAAACAACATTCCATGCATTCATGAATATTTACCAAGTCCTTTTTATGCGAGCTATTACTCATCATGTCACCCTCACGTTCACGAATTAGGGATAATCTCCGTGGTGTTCCTTGTACTTTATAGCCGAGTTTATTTTTATCCGATAATCCGATCCCACACCATTAAACTGGACCACTTCAGACTGTCGAGTGATTTATCTTATCAACTTATTTCTCATGAATACTTTAATCTAAACTCAACTCTTGAGTCTGTATATATGTATCTACAGAGGCTAATTGGATGATTTGGGTCGTAGCGTGGCAAGGGTATTGACTCCCTATTTTTCATACCGTCTTTTAAGATTTTTTATACTTATTTCAGACCTTTCAAACCCTTCTGGTTAGGTGAATTAGATTTTGGTTCCGGATTTTTTTTGCTAAAATTTAAGCCGGTCCAGAAGAGAACTAGATTATAAATGTTTCATGCCAGATTGCGAGTCAAATGGATTAATCTTTTTTTTTGTCCGTAGGGAGATGATTTTAACATAAATGCATCATTTACTTGCGAGCTTTTCTCTTGGCTTGAATAAGCGTATCATATGCAGATTTAAGAAAAAGTCTAATTTATTGACACAAGTATTAAACACAGATTCTGTTTGGTGAAATGAAATGGAAATGAGTGACGCTTTTCCTCATTCTTCCCCCTTTGCTTTACATACGTCTGTCAAAACGGATCTGTGGACAACTTGAACATGCTACTTGTCTTACATTTCCCGTAAGTTTCAGGCCAGGAGGGTGTCAGAAAAGTTAAAAACTGTCAACTTTTTATGCGATCTGGAGCATGGCATAAATACATGTGTGGAAATGGAATGTAAAAATCAGTCATCCATCGGCAAAAGTTTCTCAGAAGAGCAATGTCCTGTAAAGCTCAGAAATTCCTTGTAAATAAATAGAAAGACGGTTTTAAAGCTTTTAAGCCTTCAAGTGTTAAGACCTACGTCATTCAAAATAACTCATAATTTATTTACAAAGGGTTGACATGCTCCCATCCATAATAGTTAGAGCCTTAACCCCCATCAAGGCTTCTAATAAGTACATACTTAGCGTAGGGAGGGCTATGAATCATTTGCATGAAAATAAAAACTTTTAAAAGAATGTATAAACTGGACTGAAAAAGGGTAAATTCGACACCATATATGTAGGATCAAGTTTTAAGTTCAAGCCTTAAAATAATAATAATAAAAATAATACGTTTTTCATTCCAGAGTCCAGACCCCATCACAACAACAAGAAAACCGTTCAAATTTTATTCAATAGTCTATCCAGTCCGTACTAAAAGCATGCTAAAAGCTCGTCTGAAACCATGAAATGTTTACAAAGATTTCAGATCTGTCCTGGTATTAAAAGAATTCTCAAATCTCTGAGACTTTGAATACTTTAAAACTAAAGGACCTTGCCAAGCCAAGTCAAGATGAATAGTGGATGCCACACAGAGACAGAAGAGAAATTATTGCCCTAATGTACATAATATAGTTAAAGAATTTTTGAGATTTACATCTTCTTCCAACCTCAAATCCTAAAACCTTAACATATTATCTAGGAAATCTATAAGAACAACAACTACCCTTGTTTGCCCACTTGTTTAAATCTCAAGCTTTGCTTCGAATACAAATTCTATATAGATCTTTAGCCGATATCTTATGGCTATGAAAGTAAATGTAATTCATCCGATTCCAAAACTATTCCTTACAGCTTGGTTGGCTATAGTCTTTCTTACTTGTGCCTATAAGATTTACAAGTCCATCTTTTCGTCTGTATATCACAACATCATGTAATGTAAAAGTATTAAGAAGAAGTTGTTAAATGTTTTAACATGCTTAGGTTAGTAGAGGATTGGATGCTATCCTGAATATAATATCCAGTTTGCTACCTCTAACAAGTTACCCTGAAGCAAGACGAAAAAAGGTTTATTAAGTTCTGAGCTGCTATGCTATCTGCTATCCTTAATTTTTTTAAGCATTAAACACTACAGTACTACTACAAGACTACAATACAACAGGGTCTACTGACTGGTAGCTGAGTCATTTCAGATTATTACTTTACAACAAACATACAGCTTTTCATCAACACTTTTAACGCACTTGATTCCATTCTTCTGTTCTTAATTACGTCACCAATCGACAGTCGTCGAGATGAGAAATAATAGCGTGATTAATTAAATAATGTTCTCATCAAATAAGTTGGACGTAATAAATTTACTTGGAAAAAAAGTAAAGTATCTATCTATTTTGTAGTATACTGTCAAAACATTTATAGTAGAGCACAATTGTTGGAACCGTATTTGAAGGAATCTGTTTTTAAATGAGTTGTTGTGAGTGAGTAATTCGGAATTCGTATGTAAAAGAGGTCTGAGGAAATGACCCATAACCAAACACTAAAAGTTGAATGAAACTTTTTAGTATACTTCTGAATCTGACTAAAGAAGTCAGACTGGGGATCAATTAAGATAACATTTTTCGTTCAATTTTGAGCAAAACAAGGTCTCTTTTGATTCAGGGTGAATTCGGCATTTTTTTTATCGGCAGCTAATTAGACGCTGGAATGGTCAAAGTTTTAAACTACATATTTTTATGTGAAACCATTAACTAAAACTGACCGAAACATACAAGTTTATTAACTATAAAGTGAAAAATAGAGTGCCAGATTATATCTTAAAGTTGTTACAGTGTTGCTATAAAATTTGTTTTTTTATTTATCGTTCCACATTAAATCGTTTAACATTTTTAACTGTATCATTCATCAGTTTTAACCAGATTTTAATGTCAAAGAGAGCCTACAAAACAAAGCAGAATCGGTCCAACATCGTGGGTCTTGGATTTTCCCAATTTTTGGATATGTTGTAGAGGACACGAAATAAAAAATATATATTGGCCGTTTTTTCGATCCGCCC
>JAQGBQ010000339.1:0-24986 GCA_034698485.1 Vertagopus arboreus | reverse complement strand
TCAAAAAAATAAAAATTAACTTTTAATTTTTTTTGGCAGAATTGATCGGGTTACAAGATTAACATGTATTCCTTATGACAATAAGAATGGGGAGGGGCATGAACGCGTCATCCAAAAGAACCTTAAGTCAACAAGATCTTTGGAGCCATATTGCTGTTCTCTGTGCAAGAATTCTTTTAAAGACAAAAAAACTTTAACACGACATATGGTAACTCACACGGAACAAAGGTTATATAAGTGTTCAAAGTGTCCTAAAACATACAAGCGACCCGGGACTTTAAAGATACATTTACGGACATCTCATTCAAAAACACGGCCTTTCAAATGTGAATTCTGTTTTAGAACATATAATCGAAACGATGTTTTGTTATCTCATAAGCGGACTTATCACAAGACCCAGTCTTAAGTACATGGAATAATTGAATTTGATGTTGACAATTTAATAAAAATAATTAAAAATATAAACTCAGTAGATCGTGATATTATTCAATTGCTAATCATACAGGCATAGTATTTTTTCTTTTATTCGGTATTATTGTCCTTCAACTAATTAACACAACCGATGATATGCAAAATCTGATGCATCATTAAATACGTATCAACAAAACTCCACTAACTCTACTTTATAACTTCATTAAAAACTAAATATTATCTTAAAATCAGGGTTGTTGACAAGGGAAAATTCATTATTTGGACCAATTTTTCGCATGGCTTTGAAAAATAACCTCTCTACTTTTCCTATTTTTCACTTTGAAAAATAGAAAGAAATGCTAAAAACCTGCTTAAAATTTGGGGTGACAATTTTTAAAATTTAAAATACATTTAGCTATAGATCTTACAGACTTAAGCTTTAATAAACTCTAATTCTGTGATCTATATTGTCTATGAATTATTCACAATTTGTTTTATTTCATTGTTTCCGTTACTACTTGGCTGGGGCTACGTACATAAACATATCTTAGCGGCTACAAGCGTCATTCAAATTTCTTCTAATAATTAATGAAGTTCTGCTAATTCATACAAAAAGGTTTTTAAACGTTGCACCGCATTTCTGGGCTGTCTTATGAAAACAACTAGCTGGTAGCTGTATTTGTGGTAAGCAATATTTAAAAACATTAATAAATATAATAAACTAATATTCAATATTGACAATATTATTCACAGAGTAAAATCAAGTCAACATGGATAAATATTTCAAGTGCGAAATTCATCAACAACATTTTAAAAGCATTGACGCTTTAAAGCAACACGTTCTACTATGTCACTCAAGCGAAGAGGATGGAAAGTTTCAATGTAACGTTTGTAATGAATATTTAAACAGTAAACTGCAGTTGGAGAGACACAAGAAACAAAATCATCTTCAAAATTCCAAAAACAAATCCAATTCAAATTTTAAGCAAACACTTCCAACGGTTCATCATAATCACCAAAGCAGCATTCCAAAAACTACAGTAAACGTTGACGAGCCTTCTAAATCATTCCGATTCCAATGTCATATTTGCTCACAATTTCTGCCAACTGAAACTGCTGTAAACCAACATCTACTTTTACATCTAAAAGACAGTCCGCTTTTCAATGACCAAAAAATAAAAGTCGAAGATGAAAAATCTTCAGATGCTATGAAATCAAAATTGAAAAACGCAAGCGAGTTGGAAATACAAAGAGATAATTCAGACCAAGAATATTTTAGCGAGGAAGACAAAGACCACGAATACAAACCCGTTATTCATTCATCGGATGAAGACGGTAGTGAAATCCTAGAGGAAGCTTCAGAATTTGTTTCGAAGCCATCAAAAGATATCAAAAATAAAAAATTCAAGACATCAAAGACTTTGAAAACAAAATCAATTAATCTATCCGCTGGTAAATATAAATGTTATTTTTGCAATAAACGATTGCATAGCGATTCACAACTCGAAAAACACATTTGGTTACACACCAAGGAAAAAACTGTCCAATGTTACGTTTGTAGAAAATACTGCTTTGATAATCAAGATTTGAACCAACATTTGTCTACTCATGGAAAACAGTTAAAACAATCTCGTTTGATTAAAAAACGTAAGTCCCCACGGTATAGATGTAACGTTTGCTGTAAAGCGTTGTTTTGCTTACAGAATCTTACCCGCCACATGGTGTATCACTCTGGACAAAGACCATTTAAATGTACTTTATGTGAAAATTCGTTTCAAGAACAAAGAACGTTAGATCTTCATATGCTCAGCCACTCTGACGAAAGACCAAATTCCTGTAAGCAGTGCGATAAAGCGTATAAAAGACAAGCAGATTTGAATAGGCACGTCAAGACAGCGCATTTTGCTGCTAGACCCTATAAATGCTTACTTTGCTCTAATGCATTTAAACGTAATGATATATTAAATGATCATATTAGTAGGCACCATAAATAGAAATCATAGGAAACCTATTTTAAATTTAGTATTTATATTGCACTCGCTTCAAGATTTCAAGTGCATTGCAACATTGAGTTCAAGTAGAAAACTCCAAAACAGATAAGTTGTAAAAAGCAAGAACCGTCCATAACTTTAATTTTGTATGTACTTTATCTATACTTAGAACCTAATGAATACATGTAAATATAACCAAAAACGAATGTGTGTACAAGTATGAAATTTAAAATTTAAATAAAACTTTTGCTAAAATTTCGAAACATATTCTCGACCGTTTACTATACGTAAGACACACATTTGAATAATCTATAGTTATATACTGTACGAACGGTTTTTACTTTTACTGCCAACTGTTCAAAAGCTTTTTTTGTCTTGGAAGTTACTGCAGGTATATTTTGATTCTATTATAATAGTTCAAATAGTCCAGTTACAAAAGATAAAAGACAATCCGATTTTTATCAACAAGAAACAATTATTATCACAGTCTGAGTAAGATTAAAATTCAATAATTCGTCCATGTCAATGGCTACCACAGGATAAATGTGCAATAATACCATTACTATTATTAGGTTCAAAACAAACCCAACATTTTTTTATTTCACTGATTTTTTTCAAAGATACATACAATTTCACAAAGCTAGATTTTCAATTTTTAAAAAATGCTTTGAATATTTTTTTTGAAACTACGATCTATAAATATAGATATACTATAAGCATAAAAATTTACAGCGGTTTCAATCTTCAATAATTCGTCTCATTGCATATTTCAGTTTTAAATAGAGCAAATTAAACTAACAACATGTGAAGTGTTTTGATTATCTTCTGAAGCAACAAAGGAACTTTCTTGGCGGTTTGAGAGCATCAATATTAATATCAACAATCTCTTTACATGTTTCAATCACTATCATAATAATTATTATATTTTTTTTATGCATTTAACATCATTAATTCTTAAATCCTAACCCTTCGGCTAGGCTAGGATCGAATTGGGCCACTTTATTTATTGCTATAAAGTTTTAAAGACGGAGTGTTTGAAAGAGAGTAATTATAATTAGGTATAGGCCGAGATAAATTTTGTCATTTCATGATTACATCAGTAACTACACAATAAGTAATAATATTCTATGGTAAATAAAATTCCTGAGCAAACCTTTTTATCGTGAATTTGCATTCAACTATATACCAGCAAATTTTTTGCATTTCTACCTCACTATTGTCTTAGGATGGACTACAAAGTTATTATAATAGTATTATAATTATTATCTATTACACACCATTCTTTTAGGAATCTGAAAGTTGCTTTCGATTGTAAATTGTTCATTTGTGATTTGTAGCTTTTTTTGTAAATAATATATCGTCGTAACAGACAATAAGAAATACTGTTTACGGAATTCAGAAAACCAGTGTTCGACAGAACTTGTATCAATATACATATATATTAAAGTAATTGTAATATTATAATGCATAGAATGGTGCACAGAGCTGCAATCAAAATAATTGTGACAGCTGAAAATGTATTTACATTAAATATAAATGTAAAGTGTGGTAAACCGGTGATTTCTTCAACGCAGTTATAAACTTGTAAATATAATATATGATTCAAGACTAATAGTTACAAACAATAATTCAAAAATAAGAATCATTACTCTTCTCTGTACACAAAAAAACTCTAATTGAACTCACTTTTCAGACAAAAAAACATTTTTACGCAACTTCATCATCAACACTTTAACTCTTCTTCCAACTAATAAGATTACAACATCAATGGAGTGAACGCCATTTTAAAAGTCTTACAAATTGCAACACACATTGATGTACAGGAATAGTAATTATATAAAGTAGTATAGTCAACCTGAATTATTGCATTAAGAGCTGTCCATCTATTATGGAACAGGACAGAGGAACAAACTTTTACGTTTAAATGCTTCTTTGCGTAACTATTTTCAATCTCAACTATTCAGTTCAGTTAACTCGCAAATACATAGTAATTTATTCTATAACAATAGGATTTTTGACCTAGAATATTTAAAGTCTTAATTTTTGAAAGATTAAAGTACAGTTCTCACCACATGCAGGACTCTTTTTTGCTAAAACTCTTAACATCCTATTTAAACGTAGGGATTTACCAACTTGGCATTCCGAAAAGTTTGAAAATTGGTGTGCAAATGGCTGGCAATTTCAATTTGATAAGGCAAGCTAGTTGTCTTCTTAGAGGCTAAGGCCATTTCATATTGGAAAAGTTATAATTTTAAATAAAAGAAATTGTAATTTGAAAGTTTTTTTTAAACAAAAATCTTGGTTGAAGTTGGTTGGTATTTATTCTTTGGATGCCATTCCTGCTCACATTACTTGAAGAATCTGTGACGCTTCCTGAAATTAGAAAAAAATATTTTTTGTTAATTATCTCGTTAATTACTCTTCTCTCGGAGCCTTAAAAAAAACTTACAAATGCGGTCCCTGGAAGAAGGATCACTGGACTGGAGACATGTCCAGCTTCCAGACAAACCATGTTGGGGTATTCGTCATCACCAAAATCTCCCAATTCTTTTGCCCCTTCTTGCCATGGGTTCCAGATGACCGTGTCTGGGAAGTTGTACTTCTGAACACGCATTTTCCTCCCAGAAACCACATTCGTAATAATGTGCTCCTGTGGTGTATTTTGGTATATTCGATCTGTCCATTCGGCTATTTGAACCACGTCTCGACCCTCTTGGTAAATAGTAGAGTCTCGTGTCTACGATGGAAAGTAAAAAATGAATCAATCAATGTCACTGCCATTAATTAAATGCATGCTTGCTGTTGGGTTGGCATGAATTTGGTTTTCAAGGTACAACATTTACCTTGTCAATGAAAGTGCATCCATGAAGGCCTGTGATTTGGCACCGGCGAACGTCTGGAACTTTGAAATAAGTATGGAGAAGTAGATTGAAACTGAAGGTGAGATCTTTGCTCGGATTGTACACACAAATGTTAAAGTGGAGTTCCTTCTCACGCAAAATCAGCCTGTGAATACCCAATTTTAATGTTTTTAAATTAAACTTTTTCGCTAGGAAACTAATTGTACGTATTATTAAACTGGACCTACCTGTAGGTTAACCTGAATGGAAAATTCCACATGGACCGTGTGAAGTCAGAATCCATTAGAGAAAATACAGCCTCAACATCACCGGAAGGCAACCTTTCGGGACTTTTCTCCAAAGTCCATCGAATGATTCGAGCAAAACCGTGCTGTGGTCCATAATTCCACTGACCGAATTGAGCTGCATTTGTAAATAAAATCATTGTTTAACCATAACTTCAGATTTTTTTTTTAAATTCCTTTTATTGAACGGAGTCAACATTCAACTTACGAAAGACAAATGGTATTCCACCTCTGATGGCTTTTTTGCCATCAAATTGAGCTTGTTTGGACACAAACAACTGTTCTTGATTGTTTACACGCCAAGAAACCACGGTTGCACCTGCAAACCAAAAATCACGTCGAATTTCATTTTAAGAGATTAGAGGGTGAAAGCATGCTTTCACCGAAACTTGGGTTTTCTTACCATGTAAATTGATGGTGCAAGTTGTGTTATTTCCACGATCTAAAACTACAACGGAGGTCGGTGCGGCCATCATCACTGTTGTTAACTGTTAGTATTAATAAATTAATACTTTCTAAAACAGCAATATATAGTTGCACACTCTTCTACACCCGTTAACAATCTAGAAACAAATTGATCACATGAGCTTAGGAAAATTTTGCATGAACATTAATCGTGCAATGTTCAATGTACTAAATAAATATCCTCTTATCGGTTAAATTGGATGTCAAATATTACAACTCGGATCACCTTTCAGGCTTAAATATAGCTATCAACAATGTTTTCGCAACTCTGAATTTATCGTGTGCATATAAAAAGGCAGCTGAGTCTTTGGGTCGTAAGTTTTTTTGTATCGAATAACGATAAACTTATAGCTTTAGCTTAAGCAATCTAATTTTGACCTTACTGAAGAATTTTAATTTGTAATAGTATTACTCAAGAAGTTTTAGATGAAACGATGTAAGATTCAGGATGTTGGACTGATTGAAACTTAGGATAGAAATAAAACAAGGAATCTGTTGAGACTGGTATTGATAATATCGATAGGAAACCTCGAAAGACTCTGAAATGTGCTGCGTGTTGCCTTCAATATGTAAATAAAAACAAAATGGAAAGGTAGGTATAATATTATTGTACCTACTATTGCTTATTAAATATCTTGTGATTGATCAGATAGACATGATGATATCCCTCCAAATAATTTTGTGTATTGCAATTTAAATATGCTAAATGTTGATATTCCAATCTGTGGTGAGTCCAAAGGCTTGGGATAGTGGAATAAACAGAGTTTGATGTTGTTGGGAATTACTGGGATGGAAATATGGGAGGGCTGGAGTAGTTTGCTGGCTTATTAAATACAAAATACAGGCTTAGGATTGTTATAATACCAGAAATACGAAAGTTTTTCCCTTTTCTAGCAAGTGGAATATACAGATTGCAGATACTTTAGCTCTAGTGATATCTCCCTATCTTCTTCTTCTTCTGGAGCCTACTTGATTTGGATTGCATCTGTAACTTCTTACCGCATAGTCTTAGATAAAATAGGAATAGCATGAAGAAGAGAATGGTTCCCAGATTCTAAGTTGTCTGTAAAAGATGTGAAGGATTTCTGTTCATAAAAAAATTGGTTAGGGGCGAGTTTTCAGTGTAAATGGATGATTCTTCCAAGCGTAGATCAGCAGCCGTATAACGAATGCCACTGGGGGCTGTTTGAGCTTCCATTAGAAATAAAATATAAGTATTGTAGAATGGAGAAGGTCCATCACATAATAATCTTTGTGTCCTTATAAGAACCCTAGCCTGACTACGAACTCTACTTCTTCTAGAATTAGAGTCTGACTGCAGCTCAATGCAACTTTAAGAACCCTCGAGCAAGGAGTCTGAAAGTCTTGGGAAAAGTATAAAAAACACCAAGCTTAGCTTCCATTTTGTTGAGTTGAGACTCTGAGAGTGTCTTAGCTAAACTTAAGACGAATGCCGCTGTCTTTGATGAAGTAAGAATAAAGCTTTGTTGGACTGCGATCTCTAGAGATATACTTTTATCGTCCGTCTATCTCCCTTGATCTATCCTAGATTGGAATTAGAAAAAAGATTGGGAATTTCCTAGAGTAATGATGATGCTTTATCATCTTCAAAACACGTAATGAACTATAAGTAAAGTGGAAAACGAACTGTAAGAGATGATCATAATTACCAGTAACAAACGTAAATTATTTGTATGTTTATGGAGTGCAGTATGATACCAAATGTAGTAACATCTTTTTGTTTAAATGTGCTTTAAGTTTTATCAAATGACTTATTTTTTAAAAAAAGTTTCTGAAATAATATAAAATTTTATTAAAAAAAATAAAGTTATAAAATTTTTTTTTTCAGAAAAAGAAATGAGCTATTTTGAAGTCATTACATTTCTATAATTTTTGGCCGCATCCTGCCTTCGTTTTTAATATACTTTTCCATCAGTCAGTCGGACATATCATTCAGAGTTTTAAAGCTTGTCTGTCTCCCATTTTTTTCCAAAGTTTTTTTGTAAGATTTAGGAGATCGGATTAGATTGTTACAACCCCTACGTTCTCTTGGGATTTAGAAATTTTAGCCTTCCTTCGTACCTGCAATTTGCATTATCTAGCAAAGTATCTAACGATTGAGAGTTTTGATTAGAGTTTTCAAACACGAAAGGAAATGAACCCACTTGTTCTGGTACTTTTTAGACTATTTTAGAAGAATCATATTTCTCTAATAGCTCATAAAAATGCTTTCGAAACTAAATTTTGATATTCATTTTATTGGTATACTGAATGTTAAAATATTTCGAACGGAACTTAAATTTTGATGTATTATTGTGTTATTTATTACATATCATTAATTTTTGTTAATCTCATACTACCGTTGATTAATGAAGCGAGGTCTCCAAAGGAAAGAATTTTGATAGCTTAATAAAGTTTCCACTTTCTCATTAAATAAAGTCAAAGCCGGTCTTAACTAAAAATTCAGATCACCGGCTACATACTGTATGTGTACAGTAACTTGTAATGCTCAAATGCTCATGTCTTTGGAATTGCGTACTGTTATAAAAGTACAAAATCGACAAACTTAGTCCAACCTCTTAGTCACCCCCAGTCCCCCTTCCCAAAGCAAATTAAATCTGCAGTGATGCCAATGTCTGAGATATGTTCAGAACCATGGTCAAAACGAAATAACAATTTCCAATATTAGGAACATGTCCTATGAGCTTAACCCTTTGTGAACCATTTCATACTAGCACCTACTACTAATAAGAATAAAGTCCTGGCAAAGGGGATTTTTTTATCCTTTTAAAATATGGTATGGATAGACCAAGGTGCATTACAATTCAAGAGTTAGAATTTAGAATGGATTCAGAATTTATAAGGCTTAGAGATCATGTTGAAGTAAAAACGGCATCCTTTAATTCTGACAGAATTTGTATGAATATATTTTCCCCTTTTTAGATCTCGAATATATTGGAGTGGTTAAACCTTATTATCTTCCCCAGAGCCAAGTTCCACACAACCAGCTTTTTCTTATTGTAAAGACTGGTTTGTGTCCCTTGTATTGGACGAAGGCTATCCTTCTTAATCGTATTCTTATCCCTCTAAATAATAATAATAATAATCATATTATACTGCTGTACATGTACTATTACTAGGCTCCTGACTTTTTATATTTCAAAACTTTTGATCCTCAATTCTCATATACTAACATCAGTTCTGTTCCTCCTTCCTCTGGTAAAATTTCCTTCGTGGGAATGTAACAGGAGAAATTTTCGTGAATGCAATTACAATATTATTCAACCGATCCTATACCTGGTCATTTGTATTTTTGAGTGTGGAGAATCGGACTGGAATTTAAATCAAGTGTTATAATCTTAAGTCAGGGTAGAAGTTGTATATGTATTTTATTGTGTCCATCTCGAGTAACAAAGTACTTTCCGAGATTGTTCAGCAAAAAATCGGATTGTAATCAAGGTTGGAAATTTGAAGATTTGGACTAAAACTATATTGTTTGGCGAAATCCTTCTCAGAATTCAGTATTTTGAAGGATTTAAACAGTGAAAAGAAATTACCAAGAAAGTATCAAAGATAAATAGTTCATCGAAGAAAGGTTACAGTTAATTTAATCGAAGAAAAAAATCTTTGATGAATTTACAGACAACGATTGTTTACCTCTGATCAATCGACCGTGAAAAGATTGTTTTTGTTTGAAAATCATCTTCCATTTTACATTTATGTTGTAACCAACAAAGATAAATAATTACAGAGCAAGGAATTGGAAATAATTTTGTATCAACAAATAAGCAAATCTTCAGCGTTTCGATGATTGTTTTTGTGTTTTCCTTGTTCTGATGGCTGCGGCTGCTTACAATATATTATCACCAGGTACATAACTTATATTTTTAGTTGTAAAAACTATTTATAGTTATATGTGGTTCTCTCTCAAGCTTTAAGAAAACAAAGATGGGAAATGTATATTTAAGTTAAATAATAAACGCTGTCATTATTAACATGCAGGTTTGGAACCGAAAGCAAATTGTAAGCGATCTAGAAGTTTGGTGTAAGTATACATTTTTTTTTTACAAACCAGTATTAAAATCAAATATGTTAAGTGGGCCGTAAAAATGCATAAGTAGTTGGTATGAGTTTGAATGAGATTAATTGATCAATTGCACAAGAACTTTGTCAACCTATGACAAAGGGGCGACCTAATTCTCTAAATGCTAATGAGAAACGCTCCACGTGGTTTAATATGCAGCAGTTGTATTTTCTCAGCATAAAGATTATCGCATCATATTAAGTAAATACTTGCAAAATTGAAGAACTTGCATACATATGATTAAACTAAATATTGTTTCTGTCTTTAAAAGTCGCTTTGAGTGTATACATTTGGTATTAAAAGTATTATACATATGATAAATAAATATTTAAATTTCTCACACCAACAACTTTGATAATTATATGCAGCACACTTTAAAGAGATAAATCTCTTATCTTAATAGGGTCATTATTGTGCACTTTAGCAGATTTGCTATCCAACATCAACTGTAAAATCTACTTTATCTATTTGGACTATTAATTCAGGACGATTAGGAACTTACTTCCTGTATAGCCGTGGAAGAATAACTTGTAACAATAATAATGGAATCTTGTTCCTGGAAATATTGAGATTTTAGAAAAGCAGACAGAACAATATAGTAAATGTACGGTTTCTAAAAATGGGATAAAGTTTTCTATTAGTCAACTTTGATTGAGATTAATTGATCTAAAGAGTTATATTGTTCCGCTTGCACGATCTTGTGGCATTCACTTATTGAGTCACGTTTAATGAGTTGAATTTCGATCATTATTTGAGGCAAGTGGATTACAAATCCAAACAAACTCAAAGTGCAATATTCTATTGGATATTTACATTCGAATGATAATACATATGAAATTGTGAACTATTTCTCAATCAAGTATTAATCGTTCATTTCTCTATATTGCAGATTGGACGAAGAAGAAAGCAGTGAAAGTAAATATCCAAAAATGGACGACGAAAATATTCAAGATAA
Organism: Vertagopus arboreus; assembly: GCA_034698485.1. NCBI lineage: Eukaryota > Metazoa > Arthropoda > Collembola > Entomobryomorpha > Isotomidae > Vertagopus > Vertagopus arboreus. The sequence goes on along the minus strand of JAQGBQ010000339.1, from coordinate 13,935 downwards.
AGAGCGTTTCGCCAGGTACTACGAATATAAAGTCATACTCTTCTGTACGCTTCGAATCTCCGAGGAAAATATTTTGTCGATTTTTTCTTACATTTAATGCAGGGAAAATCATTGCGAGATAGAGCGGCGGCGGAGGAACAAGATGACGGCATACATAACCGAATTATCCGACATGGTCCCTACTTGCAGGTTTTTAAACTTATATCTAAAAATTTCAAATGAACTTTATTTGCAAATGAGCCGTCGACTAATTTATGTTTAAATTTGTTCCAGTGCCCTTGCAAGAAAACCGGATAAACTGACCATTCTTAGAATGGCAGTGGCCCACATGAAAGCCCTACGAGGTACAGGTTTATTCCGTTTAAAAAAAAGTTTATTCAAACAAACTAAAAAGATTGCAATGCACAATTAACTTTATGGAACACCATCTTTTTGTGAAATGGATTTTTTTTTATTATGATGGTGCAGGATCGGGCAACCAAACTCCGGATGGAACTTACAAGCCTTCCTTTTTAACTGATCAAGAGTTGAAACATCTAATTTTGGAAGCCGCGGATGGATTCTTATTCGTCGTTGGTTGTGACACTGGAAGGATCATCTATGTTTCTGACTCTGTGACCCCGGTTCTAAACCAAGCACAGCCAGAGTGGTTTGGCTCGTGTATATTCGACCATTTGCACCCTGAAGACGTAGAGAAAGTCAGGGAACAATTGTCAACACAGGAACCTCAGAATACTGGACGTATACTAGATTTAAAAACGGGCACTGTCAAAAAGGAAGGACACCAATGTAAGACATCTTGCAGACTTAAGAATCATTGATTTCTGATACAATTAATTAATTAATCTTATTTATATTTGTATTTATTTACAGCTTCAATGAGATTATGCATGGGATCAAGGCGTGGATTCATCTGCAGAATGAAAGTAGGAAATGTACATCACGAATCAATGACGGCTGGGCATTTGAATCGTCTTCGTCGAAGAAACACCCTCGGGCCATCCCGAGATGGTCTTAACTATGCAGGTTTGTATTTTAAATCTTCATACCTATAGAATTATTTACAGTTTATCTTATACAAACGAATTAATGTATTTTTTCAGTAATTCATTGCACTGGATACATCAAAAACTGGCCCCCATCAGGTGTTACGATGGACCGAGGAGGGGATGATGATGCCCATTCCACATCTCATTGTTGTCTGGTGGCTATCGGACGTCTTCAAGTAACCTCTGCCCCAAACACATCAGATATGTCTACATCGCAATCAGCAGCCGAATTTATAACTCGACATTCTGTGGACGGAAAATTCAGTTTTGTCGATCAAAGGGTAAGCCTATTTGACTTTCATAAGAATAAATATAGACCCATTCAAAATAAATAAGATATAGTATGGATTCATTTAAGAGTATTATAATAATGTCACGTACAATATTCTATATATTTTTGAAGTCATGGCCAATTTTCATAATATTTATCAATATTTCAGGTAATGGGACTTTTGGGATACACGCCTCAAGAACTCTTAGGGAAATGCTGTTTTGATTTCTTTCACCCGGAAGATCAAACTCACATGAAGGAGAGTTTTGAGCAAGGTAATCCATCCATCCATTAATTATTTATATCTTATTTTTTAGCACTCAATAACGTATAGAAGGACATACCAATAAGGCAAGATTGCATGAATCATAAGACCTTGCCATTGATTGATAGGGCAATTGCTAAAATGTGAATACGAGGATTCGTTTTAGTCGGATTTTCATAACTTTTGGTTTCGAATGTGCGTGATGATTTTGAAAGTAAAAGGTGAAATGCGACTGATTCTATGGTGTTAGAGGATTGACTACCTTCATCATAGATTTTCAATCTTCTAGTTTAAAGTTTGCCTTTTGATGTCCTTAACACGAGGAAGTTAAATTGTCATGTCGTCATGCTATCTGTCATGACTTACCTTTTTAACCCCAAAATCTAACTTTAACATTTATCGCATTGTTTGTTTGTTTACTTGTAACTAAACATGGAACCGTTTAACGTGTGCTCTTTAATTTCCAAGGTAGGGTTTCGTGATCCTATATATTTTATCAATTTTTCCGTGATTGTAGAATTTTGATTTTTTAGTCTCATCTGCAATCGGTTTGCTATTTCTCAACCATTCAAGACTTTTAGCTAAAGAAGCTCTAGCTATTTATTGAAATGGAGCATTTCATTTTATTATTATCATTTTATTTTTTAAATTATTTATTTCCCTAATGGCATATTATTTCTTAACTGTTCATTAGTTTTAAAGTTAGTAATTTAATAAAATATAAATATTTAAATTGGCTATCAAAGTTGCATCCATCATGTAGCATGTACATATGTGGTCTCTCGTCATGTACAGATAAAAGTCAACTGGCTGGACATTCGATTCGAACCAAAAAGTTTAGTCAAGTCTTGTTTGCGTGAATGAAAAACGACTAGTCTAGTCGATATTTGTAATACAATATGTTGTTGGCTACTATGAAATAAATACATTGTTTGTTGTATATTTTGATTGTAGTGCTGAAGTTGAAAGGGCAGGTGATGTCGGTAATGTATCGGTGTAGAGCAAAAAATCGAGAGTGGGTCTGGTTACGAACATCCGCTTTTGCCTTCCTAAATCCTTACACGGACGACGTCGAATATATCGTTTGCACGAATACATCTGCCAAGTAAGTTCTTCACTTTATTATTCTCCATTTTTACTAGTTAGTGATCGAGTCGATAAAACCAGTCATTTGCATGTTCATCGTCCCTTTATTAAATGCGGACTATGAAAAATAAAAATAATGTTCTCCTCGTTGAAACTTCCATGTACGAGTTTATGTTCCCTTTTACTATATAATAAATGGACGAGGTGTAGTATTTTTTTAAAAAATCCTCTCCCAGCCTTTTATTACCAGTACACGAGAGGGGTCCCTTAATAAACTGAAATGATGGTGTGACGAGATCTTAATCACTATAGAGTTGATGGAGACATGCTGTTGATTCCCTGTTAGATGTTTGTATAGGATAACGCTTTGGAATGACAGTAGTAGTTTGATAAACTGACCCATTACTCGAACCACACTATAATATAAAAATACCACTTAATAAATACCTCTACTTCACTACTTGTCCGGAACCGACAGTAGCTAGAAAGGAATGCTGTATATGCGATGGAAGTTCTTATTCAATTAATGGACAAGGATTTCATATAGGGTGGTTGAAGTATCAATCTGATGAAAGGGTTAAGACTTTTAGATGCAATCAGAATCAGAATATTTAAAAAGATTACTATAACATCAAATGTTTATGGCTAAAGACTTGGACTTGATACTCATTAGTGTTTATGCTATAAATTATTGTATCTGTCAATTCCAGAGCTCTTCAACATTCTCACGATGGAAGTGGTGGGACAGGAGAAAACAACAATCCGGCTGACCACACAGTTGCTCCAGCATTTGGGACTCAGCCAGGACTTGATTATTCCATGCAACGTTCACCCCGTGATGCTCTGTATCCTCCTCACATGGTTTCATCTCATATTCAAAGTAATTTAATTAAGTTGATTCTCTTGAATAGGAAATAGTAAGTAGCAGGCAGGGCACACACGAAGGAGCGATTAATTACTTTGGCTGAGAAAAAAAAATTGGTTGAGGATTACTTATTTGGCATTTATTACCTTTTTAAATCAAAAACATGTTGAACAAACTGAATTGGAAATGTTGGTGCATTGCATTATATTATTATTCAGATGTCAGATGATGATTGTTTCTATTCCATTATTGCCTTCGTTAGTATGCAACTCCTGTACTTTCCAAATTGATTTTTCGATTATTGAGACTTGATCATCGTGCAGTTGTTTTAAACGAATTTTCATAACCGTTTGTGAAATAAGCCACTCAGATGATTGACAAGATCATTTACTTTTGTTTTTGTAGTAATTTCTTAAAGTTGCAAAGTATGGTATGTTATGAACTTTAGAAGTGGTGACGGGTTTAGTGTGTCTTTATTATTCCAACTTGTTTTTTTAAAACGACAGTTGGTTGAATTATGGGGTTAAATGCCAATATTAGTATGTAAAACATTAGTTTTATTATTCAGGTACGCGAACGGGGAGTGCAAGCAGTTACAGTAACTACGAAGGTCAAAGTAGTTCCCCGATAAGCTACAATTCTCCTGCTCAGCCAGCGTCGAATGCAACTGGATCCACTGAATCTCCTGGAAGCGTCTTGAATCGTATAACAACCAAAGCCACTACGAGTCCAACGCCTGGACAAGTCGCTTGGAGTCAACAACAAGCATCCCAGCAACATCTCAGACAAGTAATGTTTAATTTATGCATTATATTCTGTAATATTTGCTCAAAAATGCAGACCCCCTCTGCTTTATTTCTTACCGTGTATGTATTTTTGTTTAAAAGAACATGCAGAACATTTAAATAGCTTTTGTACCTTAATAAGTAATTCATAGTACTTGACTCTTTAGTTATAAACCTCATTTGTATTCATCTCGCTTTTCTAACTCAAAAAGAAGGTTTAAGTCTATTCAGTATCAGTTACTTTATACACAGGTTTCTTTCTGTTTTAAATGCAATGCAAATAGATTGCATCAAAGCATACACATAGCTTACATATGAAAACATTTACACTTGTCTCGTCTTTTACTTTGTAAAAAAACATCTTTGTCTTAAAGATGTATAGTAAGTGTACACATTATATATTCTAAATAAGACGGTAGATTCAGGTGAAATACCTTTTAAAATTTGTTTTAAAGAATCATGTCTTCTTAAGAGCTGAAAATAAGAATAGGCTGTTGCTTCCCTATGGCTTATAAATCAGAGTTACTTTTGTGCGGTTGAAGATTAGTGGATGTAATAGCATAGTGTCAGATTTAGCCTAGAGCATTTCAATAAGATTTTGGTTAAGCTTAGGAGTCTACGAGATATCTACCAGAGGAATTTGCCTATTTACTTTTTTCATAAGATTATAAAAATGAATGCAACTGCATCTTATATATATTTTCCCTTCTCTACATTTGATTCCAATTCATCTTTACCCTCTCAGCAATCTTCTTAATTCCTGTTCAAGAATTTCCTGCTCATGTTCCTTCATGATTTCTAATGATAGGGAGTATTAAATAATCACAATGTAAGGATTTAAAAACTCGAATTTTTTATCTCTTTCAGTCGGGATCGGAGGGTTACCAACAATACAATCAAATGAGTCCGTCGAGGTCACCCAGTGGACCTACGTACACTCAGCTTAGTGGTGGCCCAGCAAGATCTTCTGGTGGCGTCAGTGCCCCTTCTCAAGGCAATTCCTACCACCCTCCTACTACAGCTCAAGGTAATGTTTACAGATGAAATCAATACTTTAATCCTTTTATGAATGCGTGTTTGGATTCAATTAATTAATTTTAATTCATGAAAGACTTTAAGTAGAGTCTTGTATTGTTATTAATCATACTTGATACTTGAGTATAGTTGTAGGTTATTATATGTATTAAAGTTTTGATTTAAAAATTAGCAATTATAAATTAATTGTCTAAACTAAAATTAACATACGTAAAAATATTTTCTAATTACATTTTTTAAATTGTAGCAATGTGGCAATGGCAAAATTCTGGAGCTGCTTCCGATGGAACTGCAGCATCCGGATCTAACCAAAACGTTGTACAGCCAGCAGGACCCACAGGTCATCCACACCCGCATCCCCAAGGGGCAGGAGAACTTCAAGACATGCTACAAATGCTAGATCCACACACGGGCACTGCCCCATTTGAAGATTTAAATATGTTTAATGCCAACTTTGAATAGAATTGAACAAACTGTTTTATTAGGAATGCATAAATTTACTAATTGAGTGAGCTGTACTTATTACGTCTGTAAAATTTCGTTGTATTTTTGTTTAAAAATCTCGTAGTTAGCAGGATAACAGGATGAACTCAATGTTATTTGTAAACAATTGATTAAATTTTAATGTGAATCGTCGCTTTTGTATAGTTGATGTACTTAACCAACAAGTTTTGCATTTGTAAATTTGTGGTTAAAACGTTAATTTTAAATCCACATTCAATTAGCATTTTATTGTATTACTATAAGAAGAAACTTTCCAAAGCTTCTGATATCTAATGTATTTATATTGATTATTGATGTGCTAAGCTATTAGATTAGTTAGATTTTTGTAATTCGTGTACTTTTACATTTAGTAGTACAGTAATGAAAATAATTATTCAAGTGGGTAAAAGCAATTAAAGGGTAACTTTTTAAATGTAAAAGATTTTGCCAGGTCTTGTGATTGGAGCTTTTGTCATATCAAAGTTGAAAGTACCTTATTGTTGACCGTCAACATTTTTGTTTTAGATTCATAAACAGTTATTGTTTTTCTTAAATTCAGTTTTAATGGTTTAACCGGTTTGAAGTCTTTGATTGAGATGGAAAATTGATGTCATTTTATAGTAGCTCAATCATCTGAGAAAAATTCATGTATCTACTCACGAAGTAAATTGAATGACGAATTATCTGACATTAATAGCTAAATTCCTAATTTAATGGAAGAATAAATTTTTAAATCTAACGATCTCGGCGGCTATAAAACAAATCATATTAACGAATCTCGAATGTTGTTACAAATCACTGGGTTATTTAATGTGAAAGTTTTAAAAAAAATCGCTATGTTAGATTGGTTGGTACATATCAAGTGCTTCAAAACTGAGAATAATTCTAATTGAGCTGTAAAAAACCATGAAATAATTTCAGTAATGTAATGGATTTTTGCTGTATGTATGAATCTAATGATATAAAATCAGCTAGCCCATCATCAATTGTTGTACTTGTACTTCCAACATATCCCATAAATATAATATGTTATTAATATTGTTAGTATATTGCTATTCATACAGTATTTTAGACGTTGGGTTAAATGATGCAACTGTTTTGTTAAAAAATCGCTCATTCATGTGCAAAGTTTTTAATAGAAATCGGTGTAATAAATTGATTTCATATACCACACGTGTTTGCTTATAAAAACTAAAAGAATAACTTACTATGACAATTACTTAAAGATAATTAGATTGTAGGTGGTCAAAAAGGTGGGCATTGAAGTGGAAGGAACTCTTTGACTTGTCTATTATCATGAAGTTCATCTAAAATCTAAACGCCTCGTTTATCAGAATAAAGATCATCGAACCAAAAGTACTGCACCAAACCCATATTAGTTAACCACCCTCAACTTGTCTGCAATAAACTACATATTGTTTTTATTTCTCCTCTAATATTTTTTTATCGTTTGGATTATGGTCGTAGAATGATTATCGCTAAATAGAGCAAAGCCCTTTTAATCGCTTAAATTTTAACTTCTTGTCCCAATCTGCGAGCAATTGTTGTAAAAGTAGCAGACAGTAGCAGCCTTCAATAATTGCAAGTATGATTTGCAACTTAACTGACATAAACTGACTGAAAATTAAAAAATTAACTTTGCGTGTTTCTACCTATCATGTTTTAAAGGTATTAATTAACTTTTTAATTCATTAGAGATATTCCATCCCATTACTTAAATGTCGTTCATTCATTCATCATCCCACCCTTGACGAATATACAGCATTACAATAAAGTCAACCTTCTTACTAGTCGTAAGCAAACTTTGTCAGTAATTGAGTGTGCAAAATTGCTTTTGTGAAATGTGTGCAAGCTGCGTATAGCTTATGGCGTGCAATTAAAATCGAGATATTATAATTTAGCTACATATGTAGACAAAATCTGACAACAAACTGATTCAATTTATAAATGTACATACTCTGTTCAACTTTTGTAACTGATACATTAGTGATTAATGTAATGCGAAACTCAACACTCAACGGCGGAATAACAGCTTGATTGGCAATATTTTATTAATTCACGAGGTATAAATCAGAAGAGATGTATAGAAATGTAATGAGATCTTTAAATGTTCATTTCAAGAGCCGTCACATCACAAATTGCAATCAGTAACAGAAATGTAATGACAGTCGTAATAGCCAGTAGTCGAGTGGCCACTTCGTTAACAATTTTTGTTGAGATGTTTTTCTAACCATTATACATAATAAAAGTATAATGCCGGCAGATCCCACAGTTTAGTTCTCAGTAGTTCAGGTTTTTCGTAGTTGGTCTGTGGTTAGTTTAATAGCTAGTAAGAGTTAGAAGGAAATCTCCCATTACTGACTGCGAATATGAAATGAGCTTTATTCTACCGTATTAAAATAATGATTTCTCAGCATGATCATAATCTCATCTCGTATTTATAAAAATTCAAAAATATTCTAAACTTTACAGCTCTCCTCTGCTCTTATCCATCCATATAGCTCATCATATTCATTTCAATTTAACAAATCGGGTGATTTGCGTGGTAGAAGGCGAGCTCATAAAAATGAAAATAAGTGCACCACACCAGTCCACGTCTGTTTCTAAATGTAAAATGAGATAAGGAGCAGTCAACATTCTGGCTTTATGTATTCTAATTCTAAAGAGCCGTCGTTGAGTTCGTATTAGCTCGAATATCTCTTATACATGCATGCATAAAGTTTATTACATTGCCATAAAGAATTATCATGCTTAATAGTTGTATATGCATGAGAGAACACACAAGTCGAGAGTTGAGAGACGAGAAATGCAGAGAAAAAAAGTTGGTTTTTTAAAAAGTCTGAAAATGAAGTATATGCATCCTGAATTATGTGTGCTTATAACAACTTTTATAATATAATGATCCGTCCGTATTTAGAACTAATGTTGGAAGTAGATGATCTTCTGTGGTTGATTGAGTGAGGATCGTATTTTTAAAAGATGAGTCGAAAGCTGACACTGACTTGTGAAGTTGGTTCATCATATCATCATTATGTTATCTGTGATTTGGCTTTAGCATCAAAGGTTATCTTCTAAAGATCGTCTTTCCCATCAATGACTTGTCTCCTTTAAATTCGTCTTGAGCTTTTGATCAAACAAAGTTTTAAAAAAACTCTATGCAAGTGCAAATAAAAGTTGATTAGTTGACTCAGCCTTTGAGGCTTTTAAAGTTTAAGATGAACGCTTTTCATTTGAAAACCCGTTTCATTGATTTCATTTCATCAACAGACACTCTAGCCTATGGCCAATTTGTATTCAGAATTTTAATAAAGTCAAAAAATATATGGCAAAGTGAGTTGAATTATGAAGGGCGAGTTGACTTGAAATTCACAATGCACAAGAAAATTTCTTTAAATAAATCTTGTGGCTTCTATCATTTGGTCTCTTCTGATTCTGTAATCTAAAGCTAGTACTAAATGATGTTGATTTTATGGTAAAACTGATGCCCACTGATTTCTTTAACCCATTATGCTTTGTACTCTGTGCTTGTGGATGAAATATTTAAAACAACTTTAGGTTGTTGTTAGGTACTATGAACGATTTGCTTGTTTGCATGTTAAGTACACACGATTGTTATACACCACGACGATACTCAATGGTAATGGAAAAAGTTGCCGACAGTTAAGTTTATTCAATGATGTGCTCATACTCTGTCTGTATGTAAATTTTGACGATTTTTGTGAATACCAGATGAGTGAGGAGATGTTTGAAAGAATATTAGAGAAGCTCTGGATACTGTAATAACACTAGGAAAGGAGTTGACCAAATGCAAATCCTAAAATGGATTCTGAAGAAGAATTGAAGGGTTATTGAATCGGAAATGTGGTATTTGGTTTGCATATGGATAGAAGATGGAATCATCTCACTCAAGTCTTGAGAGCATGATTATGCCTTGAAGAATTTGTACTCGAATTGAATCCCAACTGCATCACAGACACAAAATGCTGAATCGCTGAAATCTCTCTAGTTGAGCATATCTGAATATACAAAAAAAAAAATTATGTTGGTTTCGTATTTGCCCATTTGTATGCAGAAATTTTTGTCATCCTTTCCATATAAAGGGAACAAAGCGTAAAAGCTAATAAGTAACTTAACTTCTTAGGCGGAATGCTTACTTATATACATGGCATGTGTGATGATTTTATTTTATTCCAAAGGACATTAACGACTGTCTGCTTTGCCAGAGAAAATTTGCGTACAATGCACAGAAAGCATGACACGGGACTATTTAGGGTTTACATTTCCCATTATCTCATATCAGAGTCATCTAGAAGTATACCCATTTGTGTTATATTAAGTATTAGTCATAATGTAAGAATGACGGCTTATAGGGCTAATAAGATTAAAATGTATTCGACAATTGCTAAAGTTGAATTTAAAAACTCGACAGAATTTTTTGTTCCAACAAATGAACTATAATATTTCTCATTCAGAGAGACTTACTTACCTCTATATATAATAGGATAGCATGTGTTAATAAGGAATTGGTAGCTATATGGTCTTCGAACCCGAATTCATTGAAATTACCTGAGCCACACGGCGTACATTACTATGACTTTTTAATAGTAGCAAAAAGGTATTAGGCTAGGAAATAGTGTTTTTGTAGGATTTTTACAATTGTATACTGCCAGATAGATTTGCCTTTGTACCACACTTTATGCACAGAAGTTCATAAATTCATGTGAATTTTTACTTGTAAGGCAAAACTTGAAAAAAAACTACGGCTTTAGGTTGTGGGCTTCAAACATTCAAACTGAAAGTATTTCATTTCCATACATACAACCCTTTGCATGTCACCGTCAAATCCTTTTGTTATGATTATTATTCTTATCCTTATTCTGCGTTTGCATGCCGCTTTTAAAAATTTCAATATTGGACTTTGTGTTTGCTTGCTGAGTTTATGCCATGCCATTTTGTGTACAGCTTTCAAATCATAAGAAGACGGGCTAAACCGGTTCCACTCAGATAACTAAATTTTTATCTCTGCTATGTGGTATTACATAATGATGACTATAGTGGTGGTACTCATCATTATTATCTTCAGTCTAGGATCTACTGATTCTAAACATCCCTTTTGAATTTCGAGATTTTAAGCCCCTATGTCTACTAATAATGCTGACTGTTGCATGATACGTGGATTACCTGATGATAATAATTCTGCTCGCTCCCCAGCGGCGGATTCATTAAGGCTGTATTTTTAACAAAAATTGAAATTGTTAATGCTCCTTTTTTATTTAGCATTCGTGTGGTTTTAATACTCTTTCGTTTGGACGGTTAATTTAATGAGGATTGAGATTTATTTCTTTGAAAATTAATTAATATCTCATAATACAGTAGAAGCTCGTTAAATATTTCATTATTTTCGGGCCGATTACCTCTCTAGCTGCCACTTACCATTGTGTAAGATTGCTGTAGGTAGATTTTAGTACTTTAGACAGCTCAACTCCTATTTAACATTTACTTACAGAATACGGAGTTCATCATTTAATTCAACCAAGGTGGTCAGGAGGCTGAAGGATTGTGGTACGACAGCATATACAGTGGTAGCAAAATAATAGCTATTTCAACCAGAGATTTCGGGCAGTGGTAGTATATGTATTAGTAATAGAAATTAGGATTTAATCGATAAAAAGTTTCCGGCTCGCAGTAATGCACATCGCATCCAGGGTATAGCAAATCCGAATTACCGTTCTTACAATCTAAAAGTACCTTTCAAACATATAAAATGATAATACCCATGACACCAATGAAATTAAATATTCAATCCCAGAGGCAGTTGACTTATTGCCGCATCCGCACGGATACCCACGCCGAAATTTAAAGCCTCTCATCTTCTTATCACTTTCCTTCTTGGATAGTTAGGTTAGAAATCCCCCCTGGCAATTTCCTCAAGCTTTATTCAATTTCTTTCTTATTTATGTTATCTCATTATATAGGATTCAACTACAGAGGGTATATTATTTGATAGTCAGTAGGTAACCCACTGTGAGTTGCAAATTGCAATCCGCAATGCATTATTTCATGGAGAGTGATTACTTTAAGTAAAATTATGATTATACGATATCTCAAAGAACCTTTGGTATACTGTGGTGCCATATATCGTACTGAATATAATAGCAGATGATACAATAATAAGCCAAAGTGCTTCGACAGGAATGAGTTATTTGCTCATTATCTCCGGATAATATACGATGTGCGATGAACGTGCACCTACACAAAAGTTTCTGGAAATATGAAGATCATCAAGCCGAGCTGAAATGAGGATACAGACATAAGCTGTAAAGTTACACGACTTGATAAAAGACTTGTCTGTATGGAACCACAGAATTATAGCCCAAAAAAGTTCTAAACCTCCAAAGTGACTGCGTTTAGCTTGGCTGGGTATGATTTTTATTTGGCTAAAGCATTACAAGCTATGTGCACAGGTGAGTAAGATTGTTATTCAACATTCAAGAGACGATTTAGCCAAAAGAGGATGCATAAAAAATTGCATGCAATATGAACACACTCAAGGTAAAAGGCTGAAGGAGAGGAAGAAGACAACATAATAATGTAATGTAATATAACAAGGTAATAAAAATCACAGCTCTAAAAACTCAAGAAAAGTCATATTGAATGCTGAATGTTGAAATACGTCAACGAGGATGTTGTTGTAGGATTTATTTCAAGAACCACTTCAAGACCTGAAAACTGAACAAGCCAAAATGTATTTGAGAGAAGAGTTAGTAGTAGTAAAGATCCAAGATTCAAATTGTATTTCTAACAGAGTAGAGCTTAACTTCACCATCCTTTCGTGCATTCAACATTTACTTTGACTTTGTATATAAAAAAGGTCGGGAGTCGGCAGATCAGTAGCAAAAGAGTAGAAGAAGACAAGTTTTGAGATTTTGTTGAGTTCAAGTCAAGCTTTACTTAAAACTTTAAGCCCGACTTGCCAAAAAGAGCCTAGCCCATTCTGTCTATACACATATACTTGATATGAATATATAAAGACCGTCCGGTTATACCGGGTGACTAAATTTAAAACAAAATTACGCATTGGCAAAAATTTTTGGCAGTTGGATTTTTTTTTATTTGAAAGAGGAGATTCTAAAGAACAATTTTCAAAAAACCGTTTGTCAAAAAAAAAATTCCCGTTGAAATGGCATGCAAATGAAATGAGAGGTTTGCATATGCAGTTTTTCACTACCATGAAAAAGCAGCCGTGAGGAGTAAGAAAAACACAGTTCACCACTCCAATTCGCTTGGCAAACACAAAAAAGCTATTTATCGCATAATTACAATATACGAGGAATCCGATGAGACTAATTTTAAATTTCTAAGTCGCCGTCCAGTGTCCAAAACCCCCTCTTCAAAAGTTAAGAAGGTCAAGAGACAATTCAAAAAGACTCTCTCCACTTTCGCTCGTAGTGCGGCCAACAAGATGAAAATTCCTAAGTCAACGGTGTCAGAAATCAAAGTTTAGAAGTTGAGGATCAAGGCCAGAACAAAAAAGAATGTTACTAAATACATCAAAGATCAAAAACAGCGAGCAAAGACAGGACTGCGAGAAATTTACAAAAATATTGAATCAAAAGTTCTCGATTTTGATGATGAGATAATTGTGACCTTTGACCCTGACCAAATTTCGGGACTAGCATTTTTTCATCCCAAGAACCCTAAGGATGTAGAATATCATCACTAATTCAAGATTGTGGCGAAGTTTGCCAAAAAAAATTTGGTTTGGCCAGAGATGGGCAAATTATGAAGTGTGTCGCAACCGTACACTTTGAAGGGGTCCATGACTCTGTGACCTATCTTGAGAAATGTTTGAAGCGGCATCCGATAACCTTTATCCATAGGCATCATAAAATTGAGAATGTTTTATTTTGATCTGACCTTGCATCCATACAATATGCCAAAATAGAACGGGCTACATGGCAGAGAAAAATCTGCAATTTGTGGCAAAATGGGATAACCCATCTAATATACCACGAGCTAGTGGAATTGAAACTGTTTGGCCAAATTACAAATCAGGATACTCAAGACGATCAGAATCACCAAAAAATTTGAATGGA